>JADRCD010123843.1:0-15655 GCA_019843815.1 Montemys delectorum
TTGTGTTCATGGCTTTCCATCCAATGCCTGTTATTTCATTTTTTAGAATTCATTTTGCAATGGGGTTTCCTTTACTTCTGCTTTCTTTGATTACAGATCAGATCCTATTAAGCAACAAAATATTCTGGATATGATGGCTAGGTTTTTTCAAGAAGATGTATTACTGTTTGTCAAATTCTCTATAAAATAACAGCATGACATAAAGCTTAATACTTATTAGGAAAATTCAAGTAACACATGAAGGCATAATATCTATTTTATTTTTTTTATTTTTAGTATTTATTCTTTGATTTACAAAAATGTATCCAAGGGGCCAAGAGAACATAGAAAGGTAGAGTCCCATTACAGGGATTGAATAGCAATACTTTATGACTGTCCTCCCCCTCCTTTTCCTTAACTAATAGTGGATTTCAGAGGAGGAGGCAACTTTAATATCTGGCTTTAGCTCTACTGAATGCTTTGATACGGAGGGAGAGGCATCTATTTGACTTCATTTTACAAATTGTCCTTTGACCATGTAGACTGTGGACAGAATGGATTTTTTTTCTATTGTAAATTTCTAAGACTGAGAATTTCTTTTCTTGCAGCTTTATGTAATTATGTTCAAAGGGGTTTGAATTAAAATGGAACAGATGTGTCCATCTTTAATTATAGTGTAACAAATTGTGTTACTGTAAGGCTTTATTAAGTGAAACACTCATCTTTATGCAATAATGGGTCAGACAGCTTCAAAATGCTATCAGTGAGCAGAGTATTGCCTACTGCACTTAGACTTCAAAAAGACAATTAAAGCTCAGAGGGTGTGTTCACAGAGCCAGAAGGAACGGTGGAAAATATTCACATTTGCTTTTCTATTTCAAGTAGAGGGTAAACAACTATTAGAAACATACCATGACTTTCGCTATTATATAAGACAAAAATATTTGACATCACAGACAGATTGAATAGAAGTGAGACGCTCTAACTTGGTTTTAAAAATAAACCACTTTAAAGATTGCCTGAAAACCCTTTTGTATTTTTCTTGTGTAAGAACTTTCTTATAAACAGATGATGAGGAAAGGCTCCTTAGTGCACAGGTTACAGTCTTGTTAATATTAGCTGGAAGCTACTTAAAGGCTAAGACAGGAACATGCTCCCAAGCCCCACTCAAATTGGGGAACCCACAACCAACCAATCAACCAACCAACTGAACAGACAACCAACCAACCAACCAACCAACCAACGAACCAACCAGCCAAACAGCCAACCAACCAACGAACCAACCAGCCAAACAGCCAACCAACCAACCAACCAACCAACCAACCAGCCAACCACCAACTAACCAAATCTTAATTCATAGTATTTTATCACAACACTATAAATAATCTATTATGGGAGACCACAACTTGTTAGATGAATACAAAGTTCTTCAGTCAAACTGACTGAAGTAGACTGATAACTTAAATATGTTTATTTTGTATGTTTTTCAACATTATTCTGTTAATTGAAGAAAATCCAGACACAGGTAAAAGTATACAACAAAACGATTAACTCAAATCTTATCCCTCACTTTTTGATATGTATGAACATGGGTAACTTACCAAGATGTAGATGTGTATAGCTAATTATTTTGAAAAATATTACATGATAAAATACACTAGGTAATAAAAATTATGTAATAACAGTCATTTTCCATTTTAATGCCACGTACTAATCACTTATATCCAATAGAAAGCTGCATTAAATATTTTCTAATTTTTTCCATCAGAGGGTTATTTATTGATTATGAAAACATTAATCCCTTATTTTAATAAGTACTGAGTTCATGTTATTCTGTGAGACATTGTTAAATTTTCACCAGTGGTGACATCCTTTGGAGGGACTCTTCTTGTTTGAGCCCATCATTTCTTTGGAAATGTTTGACACTTTTACTGGAAGTTTTATAGCAAGTCCTGAGTATCCATTTACATAACATTAAGCTCTTCTGTGTTTTTGTTAATCTCCATAGTATGACAAGTTATCACAATGTATTTAATGTGACCTTCCTTGCAATGAATCCAATAGTTGGTTTTGTGGTTAGACTTCAAGAATAAGCTCAAGATATATGTCAATTTTCTATAATTTTATTACTTCAGATACATTAATGCTTCATTTATCTGGCTATCTATGAATATGTACTTTTAAACCTAACACAGATGAAGGTAATTTTGGCATAATTTATGTAGTAATGGCTTCACCTACTATCTGACATTCAAGACCAAAGGATAGAGTAAGGACCCTTGGGAAGAACTGGCTTTAACTGAAATGATTTTGTCTTTTGAATGCCTTTCTTGGGAAATGAAAATTGATTTTGTATTTGAGTATGTATGTTATATAGAAGGGATGATAGCATTATGCAAAATATACTTCTGAGGTTTTAAAGAGACCTGAAAGACTTTGAAACTTTATAATCTGTTAGACTTTTTTTTATAAATAGTTGGGCCGTAGACTAATCTTACATCTGTGAGTGGGAAAGCAGACTGCATGAGTCCTTTCTCAAGCTCCACACAGGTTTACAGGAGACATCCAACCAGACAGTCTCCTGCTGAACAGAACATTTTATTGCTCTTTGTCCAGTGTCATATTGAGGTATATAAAAAGAATACATCATAAACTTATTTTAGAAATTCAGAAGAAATTCTACTAGCCCTGTAAACTCCCCTTCAGGGTAATTTTCTCTCAAATTTCTTCTGAAAATTTCTGTACTATTTGTTGTCTGAGACAATGAAGTAAGTGTCTTTACTCCATTTCTTAAGACATATTAACTCTATCATTTATATAGAAACTATGTCTATTATAATTTTTAATATTGGAGAAATTACTTAAATTAATTAAGTTCAATATTTTATTCCCTATTGTCTTAGCCCTACAAATATTTTTGTTCTAGAAAACTAACTAAACAAGCACACAGTCTATTTGACTGCTACTCCGTACTCTGGCTTTCTGAGTGCCTAAGTACAGCAAGATGTGAGCAGGGAAGAGCATACTATGAGCATGGAAGTCGGCAAAGCCAAGATGCTTCTTGAGTCTTTATGGCTGAAATAAGGAGGACATTGGTGCCTTATGTGGAATGATTTTTGTAAATAGTGGAGGATCAAGCTGGATGGTCAAATGAGGATAGAGCAAGTATAGATTATAGTTTCCAAAAATGCAACAGGAACAGAAATGGGTTTTGAGAATGAAAAGACGTTGGTGGTTAGTTCCTGACAGAAGTGAGTTGGGCATATGTTCTTCTATGCTGTTTGAAGGTCCAGAAAAATAGAGAATTTTCTGAGGGTTAGACTTTAAATTGGCCCCTCTGCTCTGTTTTCCACATCTGTATCTATTTCAGGGAATCTGATTGAGTTGAGTGATGATGAGGAACCTCTTAGTTCAGACATCTCTACTCACACTGCAAGCCCATGACTTCTTGATTAGCATCGACCTTCTACCATGTTGATTCTTAAAACATCTAATTTTCCTCATTTCTTTTTTAACTCATGGTATACTTAAACAAATGTAATATTTTAAGTAATTGAAGATTTTCCAGATAACTTTACTAATTTCTAATTTATTTCCACTGTGTCAAATAATATACTTTTTATGAGTTATGGAGACTTGTTTTATGGCTAGATAGTGGTTTGTTTTGGCAAACACTCTACTTTTGTAAAGAATGTGTAGTCTGGTGTTTCTTGAGTTGTTTCACAAATATCTTTTCACACATTTGTGTTTAGGTTGCTAAATGTTTCCCACTATTTATACTGTATAACTTATATATTAAATTTTCTCTTTAATTTTTAACAGTTTCCTAATTATAATGTCAATTTGCTAACATTTTTCTGAAATGATTCATCTACTGATAATAACATTTATGATAAATGATATCACTGATAAATGATGTTACTGATAAATATAGTTTATTCTTATAATACATTAGATTTGGGGTCTAATTTTTTAATCTTTCTTACCTCCAGTTCACAGTATAATTATAAGTACTTTATTGGTCTCTGATAATTCTAATGTAGATTGTTCATTCTAGCTTAATGCTATCTCATTCATTGTTTTCCTCATGTTGGCATGGTTCTCGAGTGTTGATTAGTTTGATCTACATGATGTGATTGGAGGACACTAGTGGGAATTTACCCTTCTAGTTCACCAGAAGTTTCGTGTTCCTCTAATTATTCATGAACTTCCCTCCAGGGAACATGGGAGTTGTTGGTATGGTTTTTCCTTTTACAGATTGTTCTGACGTTATATAACTCACTCTAGAGTTAATTTTCTTCATTACTGAGAACAGTTTTCCCTGAGCATCCCAATTCATCACCACTGAGTAGAATCCTCAATCTTCTTAGTGAGGACAGGCCCCCTTCTTGACTCTGCCTCAGTGTCAGGCATGTTCCTAGGTGTTCTCCATGCTTTGGGTAGTTTCCTCATACATATATACATTTTTTCTCTGTATAATGTTTGAGAAAACCCTCTAGAGACATTCAGGGTTTTGATTCTAAGTGTTTTTCTTTCCTCTGACATTTTCCCATGAATTTGAGCAGGCACATTCCCCTGCGCACTCAAGCTCATCAGATTCCTCAACTCAGGAGACTCTAGGTTATTCTTTCTTAAGTTCCATTCTGAGAAGTCTCTCAGGTCAAGACTCTAAAAGATTTGTATGGTTCACTTCATCTTTCAAGAAGCACTGGCACCAATAGGCTGGAATCCAGTGTCTCAAAGTTCCTTGTTTCATATCTTTTATTTTTGTCATATAGGTGGTAGATGTCACTCTTATAGGATAATAAATCTAGCCAGTCACTGCTTCCACATCTTGAGTTGACTCAGAAGGTTCCACTAAACTGATTTGTAATTTTTAAACATCTAAAGACATTGTCTGTAGGCTCCCATTTGTGGTCTCTCCCTAATCTTGGCAAATATATTGAAGGATCTGGTAAAATCTTAGGAAGGAGTATAAAAATATAGTAGAAGAATATGATTGGTGCAGGAAAAAAGTCTTGAAGCAGTATAGTTTCAAATTTTTCATAGAAAGAAGATAATAGAGGATGCTTGAATACCATGGTGAAAGACTGCAACATGCATGGTTATTATTTAACAGTGTTGTTGGTAATTGACAAGTGAAAGGCTCCTGAGCTATAGGCACACTTCACTTGCTTCAGAAAGTATTAAAGTATTTATGGTTGTGTTAATTGTTATAGTGAAATATTTTCCATCATTTTACAAAAGTCTTAGCATCAGGCAGAGAAAATATTTGATTAAATTTATCATGTGTTATATGGGAAAGTGAAAATAATAAAACACAAATCTTAGGCCAGCTGGGGAAGAAATAAAGAAAAAAAATGAATAACTCCGAGGATAAATGAATAAGCAATAGGTAATATTTATTTAGAACCTACTATGTGCAGCACTCCCACTGTATCCTTTCTGTCTTCTGGATGATCTTATGTCCCCATTGCTAACATATTAGGCACATTATGAATACCCACTGGGTTATGTGTAATTCCATTTTCTTTAGATGAGGAAATTGAGGCGTTTGCCTAAGTTTACACAGTTCGGAAGTGACTGATTGAGAATGTGGGTCCAGGCAGTCTGATTTAAGAGCCCACACATGTAACCACTGACTATGTTGCCAATGAGTTTAAAGTGGGAATGGATTAAAATATGCGAGAGAGCTGAAGGACTGGGGGTTGCGGTCAGAGAACAGGATATTAATGCTAAAGATGCCAAAGGCAGAGTAGTTTTGGGTGATGCTGAACCTAAAGTGGGTGATGAAAGTAGAATTGAAGCAAAGGTAATTGGAGTTGGTCATTTGAGAACGTTCAAGCCATTTTTAATGATTCATGTTCATGGACATTAAATACACCCATGGCAATGGTTGAATTGGAGATAGAGGGTAGACTAATAAAATTTTATTTTTGTAACTAGCTATTGTTGATAATGTGGTAGCACTTGGTAAGGTAGTGAATGAATCTACTTATTTTAGACTAGAGTAGAAAAAATGTTTTTTTGAGTACTTCACCAAGAAGAAGTGTGTAAGGGCAGTAATAAAAGGAGAACCTGGCTACTGGCTTCTCTCTCCACAACTTTTCTTAAAACCCGATTCCCTCTTCTGTAGGTCCCATTTCTAGTCTTAGGACTCACAATTACACTTAATCTGTAGACACTTCTATGTGGAAGGTATCTTCTTTTCCTTTTGGGTTTTTACCATACAGCTCCTGCGGTGCAAATAAATGACGTGGTCCTGATTGGTCTACGGTCCTGACTGGTCATATTTGACTTTAAGTATGGGTGGTAGTCGACACCAAAGCTCCTCTGTGGCTGTCTGAGTCAAGTCATCCTATCACCAGAGGGTTGGCTAGAGAGGAGTCACTGCTTTCTTTTATGCTCTTACTGGGGATCAGGCTTGAACTGTGCACAGTCTTAGATGGGGACTCTTCATTTCCTAGTGTACTGGCTGGTTTTGTGTGTCAACTTGACACAGGCTGGAGTTATCACAGAGAAGGGAGCTTCAGTTGGGGAAGTGCCTGCCTCCATGAGACTCAGCTGTGGGGCGTTTTCTCAATTAGTGATCAAGGGGGTAGGACCCCTTGTGGGTAGTGCCATCCCTGGGCTGGAAGTCTTGGGTTCTATAAGAGAGCAGGCTGAGCAAGCCAGGGGAAGCAAGCCAGCAAGGAACATTCCTCCATGGCCTCTGCCTCAGCTCCTGCTTCCTGACCTGCTTGAGTTCCAGTCCTGACTTCCTCCATGGTGATCAACAGCCATGTGGAAGTAAGCTGAATAAACCCTTTCCTCCCCAACTTGCTTCATGGTCATGATGTTTGTGCAGAAATAGAAACCCTGACTAAGACACCTAGTATCTCAAGGATGGACTTTTTCTATAAATGGTTTCTTCTAGGCTTTTAAAAAATTTACACTTACAACATTGAACACCTCATTTTATTGGGAAAGAAAAGTTGTCAGATCTCTGACTGCCAGGCGACTGTAAATGGACATACCCACTTCTCTCCTGTGTATTATTTGACATCTCTCCAGAAGTAATCCAGGGTCTTACTCAGGGAAGTTTTACTGTCATTGTTTGGGACTTAGTGTCTTTGTGCTGGCCTCTATGTGTTCCTTGACCTGATATTTCACTGATAGAAACTTCAGTATATTCCATGGATCAACACAGCTGGTTTGATAAGCACAATTCACCAGGACAGCTATCCATTGATGTACCAAATCTGTGGAATCAATTTCTGGGTGGCTCATTGGCTGAGAATATGAAATGTCACTTTTTGGATGCCATCTTATGTTTTTTCATTAAATAAAAATTATGTGTGCATGTGTTCATGTACATGTGCATGCATGCATATGTATGTGTACATCTTGTGTACAACTGGACACACACACAAACACACACACACACATACACACACACACACACACAGACACTCAGTAGAGGTCAGGGGACAAGTCATGGGAATTATTTCTCTCCTTATGTGGGTCTTATAGATAGAACTCAACCCATCACATTGACTCTCTTATATTTGTCAACTTAAAGTAGAAAAGCATATTGCCATTCTAATTTTTAAAAACATGATTTTCAAGGGGCTTTCCATTTACATAAATATCTGATGGAGATTCAAGGGGACGATAGTACAAATATCAGTATCAGAAGGGAGACCTTCATCAGTTCCATGTTGTACTCCATAGAATTGTAATACAGCATTCAGTCCAAAGGTTCTTGCACTTTGGCAATATTTTCTCACTCTAACTTTGTTTAATGTGGGTTTTCTGCTCTGCAGAATTTGGAAAATTAAAAAAATTCTCAAGGGTCTAGTTTAGTCCTTAGTTTAAGGAGGTGTTACAGACCCACTGGCCTGTGCCAGGATGTGGCTTTTGTGTGGTGGCCAGGGACCTTGGGTCAGATGTTTCAGAAGTTAACAGTGACAGAACAGCACTGGCATTCCAGCTCAGTGTGTGTGATATCCAGTTACTGTCACATGCAGGAATCATTCTGTCACCTAGTTCTGGATTGGGCTGACAGAAAACCAAATTATGCTGGCCTGCTATGAAATCTACCTATAAGACAGCAAATTAGGGGGAAAGCTAAAAAAAAAAATCCACTTAATGTTTTCATGTCAGCAAGACTTGGTTATTGAATGAATGTTGAAGCTAAAAGCAAAATATTTTCCCAAGTAATGATTGTGTGCACCCTTGTTTGTTTTAGTTATTTTAATTGAGTTATTAAAGTGATTAACCATTTTCTAGGATAAAGAAAATTAAAGAGGTGGTGATTGTACCGAAGTGGGGGGAAAAGGGTAAGATATGAGTGAAACTGAAAATTTGAGCTAATGCCAAGGTGAGGGATCTTAAATAGAGGCATGATTAATCTTGCAGGATGTGTGTTCTTTTTGTGAGTCTTGCCTGCCCCTGAGTCCTTGTTATTATGAAGAGAAATATTGAGTTCACAGGAATGCCATAGGACATGAATGAGGAGGGAAGTCAGACACTTGTACTGGGGAAGCTGAGCCTCCGTGTGCCAGTCATGTTGAGAACTACCTTCAGCAGAGGTTTGGTAGATGTCCTAGGCTAAAAGGATGCAGTGGCTATGATACTTGGGGGAAGTAGCTCAATGGTGGATGAATATTGCTTTTCATGCTTTATTCTTCTGAAATATTTGCAATTAAAATTGAAAAAGAGTTTTTGAGATAGAAGATGTTCTGAGAGAAGTCCATATTGCTTCCTGACATTCCTTTAATAGCTCCAAGTCTCACTTTTTAGAACTGGCCTTTAACTTTGTTTCACTCAGTGCTTTGGCAAGCAGATTCCTAAGTCTAATCATGTTAATGTAAACCATTGTACCAACAAAGCCCACACTAGCCTTTTCCTTGATCGTGAACTTTCCACATGATGCTGCTGAATGTTAAAGACATGAAACAGTTCTGTACGATTGAGATGATTTGTTTGGTTTCGTGGGCATATGATCCAGTGATCATTTGCAGAGGCTTGTTCCCAAAAGCTCACTTGGATAGCATTTATTAAAAATGCAAGCCTTCTGACTAATGAATGGTAAGATGATAATATTTTGTTTCTCTTCCAAGTAAACAGATTGGGTTCCAGGAATTTGAGAGATGGAAACAGTGACCTTTAAATTAGTTTTCAAGTGGTAGAACCCTTTCGGCTGTGAAAATGCATATACAAATATCTTGGAGAGCATAAGTCTCTAAGGAATGATGAGGAGGAAAAGAAGCGATGAGCTAAACAATATGGACTTCACATGGTGTTATTAACATTTCTCCCTTAGAAGTAAATACTTTATAGTCTATGCTTGGGGAGGGGTCCTATTTTAAGGCAGAACATGCTATTGGTATAATTCCTTCTAGGCAAGTTGGGATGTCTATGTTGTTGTTTTCAGTAATGACTCCACTGTTGAAGGCCTATTAGCTGCTGAGTTCTGTTTGAGGCACTGGAGACATAAGGGTAACAAGGCAGTGTGTCTACCTTGAACATGGCATTCTTGATGGGAAAGAGAGACAATGAAAATAATAACCTGGAGCTATTGAATACCAAGTAGAAAAATGAAAGTAGGCAAATCCTTTACAAAGTTAACGAGAAATGCCAGACACTGAAGTGAAGACCTGCAGTCCTAGTTACTGAAGAGATGAACACAAAAGGATTTATTAATCTGTTGGTTTGATGTTGTGAACAACTGGGCAACTAAGAGACTCCTTCAGTTGGGCTGGTTCAATAGAGGGCTAAGAGGTTGTTTGGAATTGGGATCTGAATGATAAGACACGAATTAAGATCTAGGGGAAAGGTCATAGGACATAGAAATTGTTACTTAAAAGATATTAGGTTAGGAAGACTTTGAGATCTTAATTTTTATATTTTTAGGTGGGAAACAGGCTAGTGTGATTTTGTTCTCAAGAAACTAATGTGTTTTCTGTTGTTTAAGGAATTAGAGAGTTCAGGCTACTTTGGAATCATTTAACTAGAAGTGTGAAGGCCAGCTATTGTCAGGAGTGTTTGATCCTGTTCATCTAACTCAGGCTTGTCTTTAGTTTGCCAGAGTGTGTTAGCCTTTGCTAACTGAAGGTCAGTTTACTTTGTAGCTGGAAGACGTGTTCCAGGAGCTGTGGGAGCTTCGCCAAGCATGTTCCAAAGGCCAGGAAGAGACTGCCATTGTCTCTCACAATGTTGCAGCTCTTTTCTCAGAAGTCCCATGAATCTCTTAAATGCTTCCAAATCCATGTCCGTGTCATCCCTGAGTTAGACCGTTGGGAGGAGAATAGAATTCCCTTTGGTAAATCAGCTCCACCTTGATGTATTTGGGAAAGCAGGTTCTACTACCCACATCCCCGAGAGATTCACAGCCTGCAAAGTAGAAGGAGAGATATTAAAATAAATTCATAATGATTTTTCAGGACAAGGGTGGATGGCCAAACTGATTTTTAGGAAACCTAATGGTTATTGGTGTAAGTACTCACACTGGAGCATAGTGAAAGAGACTAGAAATACGTGAGGCCAGATATAGAGGCTGAGATCAGCTTATCTAGAGTCTTGCAGGATATTGATTTTGAATTCTACTGTACTTGAAAGCAAATTATATTTTGTAGTTTTAAGTGTTTCTATGGACACAAATGTGCAGATGTGTGTGTATTGATTAGACCATTGTTCTGGTAGAACACAATTTCAGACAATGGAAAAATAATAAAACCCAGTAATTCTAAAGGTTTGAAAATTAACAAAGAGCAGGCAAGGACCTAAGTCTAATTTACTATTATTGAAACATCAATACTCTGTGAGATAGAGTGGTAAGAGGTATAGCTTTTGCTGTGTTGACAACTTGAAGAATGCTATTGTAGATGAATAGAATCATTGGATATATCCATAGTAAATTTCTAGAAGCAGGGATACTAAAAACAATCAAACAAACCCTAAGTCTAGAACTCTGAGAATAAAAATCTGTCTATATCCCTGAATGACTAGTGCATGTGCTATGTGTGAATAATCCTGAAAGCATCGTGAAAAAGCGGGAAGAGAGGAGATGTAATTTTGTTGGTGAAAGATGTGGCTGTTTCTGGTGAGGTGTTGGAGTTTACCCTTGCTTGAATGAATTCTATAGTGTGCACACAGCCTGGGTGGCAGAAAACAGAAGCCTATTAGATTGATTCGTCAGAGGACAGAATTATGGGATGGAAGACCAACTGGAAATTTACTAGGGGGGCCTACAGGCAAGAAACCACCAAAAGGGTGAGCCTCAAAATCTTGAGTATAAACTCAGCTAAATTCCTTGGCAGACGCCTAAACAAAATAGGCATGGAAGAGACCACCAGGGGGCCAGGCTAAAACAGCAGTAACTAGAAGCCAAGAAAACTTGGCAGTGTTACCAGTCTCTTTCCACACCATGAGGGAGTTGGATTTTAGTAGTAGTTCACATGAGTTAGTCTCTTACTAGAACCCAAATCCAATGAGCCTTAAAACAAAAAAAAAAAGGACTTCAGTGTCTCTAATGCGGAATGCCTGCCTGTTATTCACAGAATGCTTGTATCTCATCTACTTAACTCAACTCAACTGCTTAAGTTGTAAGTCCTCACTTCCAATCAGGGTTATTTCTTACAGTCATCAAGAACCCACAGGGCTACTTTTTCCATTCCCCCCAGTTTATTCCCTAATGTGTCCACATTGACCATTGGTCTGTATCTGTTGACTGAGCCATGGAGGTGGAAGTTATTACTCCTACACAGACAGCTGGACAGCCACGAGGCAGTGTTGATCCCATAGGATTGTTAGAAGGTGAGACAGAGAAAGCTAACACTTTATTCCTCTTTGCAGATGTACAGAGAAAAGGCCATGTAAGAAGGGTGACCCTCGGCAAGCCACAAAAAGCCTTCCTCAAAAAGCAATTCAGCCAACATGTTCCTCTTTAAATTATAATCACCAGAACTAAGAGAGTAAATTTTATCATTTTTATCCACCTAATTTTATGGACTTCACTGTGGTAGCCCAAACATCCTATCTACCAGGACAAGCTTGCGGAGGAAAAAAAAAAAAAACCTAGACACAGAAAGAAAACAAAAAGTGGATTCATTATGCAGGAAGAAATCCTTAATGGAATCTGATTCCAGTTAGCTCAGATGTTAAATTGGCACAGATATTAAAGGAGCTATTGAGATTATTCAACAAATGAAAGGAAAATGTGCTCAGCTAGAACAATGCATTTTTTTTGTGTGTTTTGGTTTTCAATTTTTTTTTTTTTGTTTTGTTTTTGTTTTTTGTTTTTCAAGACAGGGTTTCTCTGTGTAGCCCTGGCTGTCCTGGAACTCACTCTGTAGACTAGGCTTTCCTCAAACTCAGAAATCCACCTGCCTCTGCCTCCCAAGTGCTGGGATTAAAGGTGTGCGCCACCACTGCCCGGCAGAACAATGCATTTCTTAATGCTTGAGAAGAAATAAAAGTTTATCAGAGAAATGAAAATAAAGAAAAGTTGTACAAATGGAACTATCTGTGTATGCATATGTACATATTTGTATACATACGGAAATGTATGGATCTACTTTGTGTGCACATAGTTAGAGGCCAACCTCAGGTGTTAGTCCTTAAGCAATACCCATGTTAGTTCTTTACCTCTCTTCCTTTCTTGAGATAGGCACTGGCCTTGACCTCACCAAATAGGCTCCACCGGCTGACCAGGTCCTGGGATTCTGTCTGTTTCTGCTTGCCCAGCCCTGGGATTACGAGCATGGACTACCAAGCCTGAAATCTTCACATGATCTTTGGGACTTGAACTTTGCTCCTCGTGCTTGATTGATACTTTGCCAACTTCCTTATCATAGAAAGGCCTAGAGCTAATAAGGAAAAAAAATTTAAATTGTCTAGTTAATAATAGCTGTTTAACACAAAAGAAACTAACATAAAGGAAAAAGGGAACAGAGCACATGTGAGACCAATCCAACTGGGTAACTGTTGAATGTGTATGGCTGTCAAAGGATCTGTCACAGATGAAACCACATTATTCATTGCGTCACTCTAGATCTTGGTGAAAAGGAAATGATAGAAATATATTTGATTAAGGCAAATAAACATGTGAAAGTTGGATTATCTATATTAGGATTGAATTCAGTAGACTTTGAAGTTATTACTAAACACAAAGTAGATATTTCATAGTGATAAAATGTTCAATACAGGAAGATTTAAGAACTAAAAACACAAACTCAACTAATAAAAATGCTTAAAGACAAATTTAGATAATATAGATAGATTCTTGGCTAGCAAGGACCACATTTGGGAAGGAAAGATCAGTTTTGTCCAGTGGGAAGCTGCTGGGAACATCAGCAACACTCCAGGGCAAGTCCCATACTCAGGAAGGGTTTGCTAACACAAAGCAAACTTAATGTTATTTTTGTCTTCCTGATGTTTTATTCTCCTTAATTTTAGATTTTGTTTCTGTTTATTTATGAGAGAGAGACAGAGAGACAGAGAGACAGAGAGAGAAGAGAGAGGAGAGCATATAAAGGTGTGGTGTGTAGGGAATTAAGGAGGATCTGGAAAGAGTTAGGGGACATGATAAAATATATTATATGAATAAATTTTAATAAAAACCATGAACTACCAAAAATATGATAAGATACAAGGGATGATGGATAAACAGATATAGTTGGAGTTTATACTAATCCACAGAATAAGCATTAATGATACAGAAAATGAATTCATACTACTAGATAATTTGACTCTAGCAGAAAAGAGAAGACTACATTTCTTCTCAGAAGTACACAGAAACAGAACATTTTACAAAATAGACCATACTCTGAGCAATAAAACGCTATTAATTTATTGGAAAGGATTGAAGTCATAAAAAAAATATGTCCCCTGACCACAGTAGAACTAAATTAGGAGTCATTGGGATATCTGGGAAACCCTCATACATTTGGTACGTGGTGATTATACTTTTAAATAACCCTGAGGTAAAAACGAAGTAGATGGAACTATTTATGAGAATATCTTAAGATGAATAAAATTTAAAAATGCAATGTACTAGAATTTGGGAGAATTTGTTCTAGGAAGGGAATGTGTCAGAGCAGATGCTTCTCTTCGAAATGAGGGATGATTTAAGGCACCATGAACGCTAGAAAAAGGGACAGTAAAGTCAATCTAAGTCACAAGGAAGATGAGTTATTGTAACTGTTGTTACTCAGTGAGAACAGAAGACAATGAATAAGAGAGAATGCATTAGGCCAAATCAGTCCTTTAAGAGGAAAAACAAATGGGGTTGGGGAGATGACTGAGCAATTAAGAATGTTTGTTGCTCTTGAAGAGGACAGGAGCTCAGTTCCCAGTGTTCATGTTGAATACTACTTAGATGCTGTCTCTAACTCCAGCTGGAGAGTGTCTGATGCATTTTGTTAGCCTCTGAGGGCCCCTTCGCACTTCTGCATATGCACTAAGCTACATATACATACAACTAAGCTAGAAACAATATCTTTAAAATAACAGCAAAAATCATAAAAGTCATAAATATCTGTACAGACATGTTAAGAACACCAGAAAGAAGCTCAATAGTGACAATAAGAATTAGATGATGCTAATAAAGTATTTTGCAATAGCCATATTTATTAATAAATCCTGAGTATATACAGAAGGTCTTCATGAGCAAAGACAGACTTTTTATTTTATATTATTTATAGCAAATTATAATTGTATCAGACTTAAGCCTGAGATTTCTCCTTATAGACAATACCTCCTTTTTTGTACTTGTATGGTATGACACAAGGATGAAGAAACATGCTTTGTACAAATTTCAAATTTAAAAAAAAGACATTGTTACAAAAAAAAAAAACCTTTGTGGTAGTAAATTTTAAAAATTTAATGAGGTAGACAAAATTATTTTGAAAAGCTAATTTCAAATGATAAAACTAATTAGTCAATGTAAATAAAAATAAGACTGTAGAAATTTCAGCTTAGAGCCTTTTCTTCATTAAAACATCATCCATTGGAAGATCACATGTCTAGCATGCACAGAGCTCTTGTTTACTCACCTGATCAGGAATAAACAGACAAACTGACAAACATAAATAAATAAATAAATAAATAAATAAATAAATAAATAAAAATAAATAAAGGAATAAATGAATAAAGTTTCCCAAGGAACTCAGGTCATTTATGATTTGATGGATTGGATTTTATAAATCATTTAAAGAGTACATGATACTAATTCCACCTAGTCATTTTGGAAATGCTCGTTTACCTGGTACTTAGAGAAGGGATCACAGAGAAGCCAAGGTTGAGGCATGGAAACTTGTCAAGACCTAATTCTAACCAGGTATGTTAAATTGACAGGGAATTAAATAAGTTTTGTAGATATATTGCTGATAGCACTTGCTGAGTATTGGTAATTCTATGAAAAGACAAACCAATCAAGATGCCTGCTAGTCTTTGTCTTAGGGGATATTAAATGAGGCAAATTATTGTAATGGAGAAAATTAGAGAGCAGTGAATTTAGGGGAGGGATAAAGGGGTCTTGAAGAATTATAATATACATGTACTGAATTAAAAATGCTTCTGAAATGACTAAATGAAATATCACTTGCAATAGTTTTGTCTCTTTAAGGAGTCCAGGTTAATGATAAAGATCATCTGCATCCAGATACATTTACTCCCCCCCCCCCGAAATTGG
>JADRCD010123848.1:1766-9266 GCA_019843815.1 Montemys delectorum
GAGGAAGAGGAGGAAGAAGAAGAAGAAGAAGAGGGAGGCAGTCAGGGAGAGGAGGAGGAAGAGGAGGAAGGGCCCAGCGATCAAGAGGATGAGGATGAAGAAGATGGGCCCAGTGAGCAGGGTGCAGAGAGTTCTGAGGAGGAGAGAGAGTCCGAGAGCAGGCAGGACCCTACAGGTCCTGCCGGGTGTCAGGGCAGCCAGGTGGACCCTCCACCGCACAGCCGAATGTCCACACGGTCCCGGGGACAGAACACCCGGCGCCGAGCCACCCCTGAGCCGGATGAGGCTGGACGTAGAGGTGGGAAGAGGCCCAAGGCCTCTGGAGCTGTTCCGGCATCCCAGGCAGCTGATGGGCTGGGGGCCAAGGTGAAGCTGGAAGAAAAACAGCAGCATCCATGCCAGAAGTGCCCGAGGGTCTTCAACAACCGCTGGTACCTAGAGAAGCATATGAACGTGACCCACAGCCGCATGCAGATCTGTGGCCAGTGTGGGAAGCGCTTCCTGCTAGAGAGTGAGCTGCAGCTACACAGGCAGACGGACTGCGAGCGCAACATCCAGGTGAGACTGCTGCCCTGACGGCCCCCAGGGCTGAGTCAGACTGGCTGTCAGGAGGCAGATGGAGCTGGGCTCCGGCCCACTGAGTTGTGAGCAGGGGAGTGTGGCAGCACCTTTTCCAGAGGAGCAAGAGCAACAGGGATGTGGGGGAGAGTTCCTGAAGCTAGGGGCAGTGGGAACTACAGAGGGATGCGTCTTTTAACAAACCTAGGTCCGCAGAGGGGCTGGTGCAGTTACAAAGGTTGTATGCTACACCCAAGCACGCATAGACGTGAAGGGGCTTGTCTGGACAGGGTGTCACCCTTTGCCCACCCCAGAGCCACTGTGCAGAGCCATAGATAGCCAATCAAGAGGAATCCTGTGTTTGACTCTGGAGTGCCAGCTACCCTGAGTGTGGAGTAAAAAGAGGGTAGATGATGAATTTGGAAAGAAATGGGGGTGTAGGGAGGCTGGGGTGGCTGCCAGGCCTTGGGCCACTCTGCACTATATGAGCACACCCTAATGTGCATGTGTGCACACACCAGCATGCGTGTACATGTCAGCATTTGTACACGTGCACACACACACTAGCATGCATGTATATACACATCAGCATTTGTGCACGTGCACACACACACTAGCATGCATGTGCACATTCACACATACCAGCATTCCTGTACACACACACACACACACACACACACACACACATCAGCATTCACGCACACATATACATTAGCATTTGTGTACACACACACCAGCAGGTATGTACACATACATACATGTCAGCATGCATGCACACACACCAGCATGTGTGCACACACACACATTCACCAGCATGCATGTACACACAAACACATCAGCATTCGTGCATGCACACACACACACACACACACCCCAACATGCATGTACACATACATACACATCAACATTCATGCACACACACATACCAGCATGCCTTTCACCTTTTCTGGCCCAAGAAGAAAAAAGAAAACCCCAGGCCACAGGTAGGCGGGTGCTAATTGCCTGCACTAATTGCTAATTGGATGTCAGTGGGAAGATATGCCTGGTGGCCTGCCCATCACCCACCCTGTACACCTGTCTTCTGCCCCTGGGCTGTCTGTCTGCTATTCCTGCTCCTTAAGCCACCCCAAGTGGGCAAAACCTTTACTCCTTCCTGCCCAGACCCCAGCCTCCAGCCTCTGGAACCCCTCCTGGGATGTGCAGGACAGGAGTCTAAGAGAGCTGCTTTCAGTCCAACTGCCTTCTGCTGCCCGAGGGGCCTGGAGCCTCTGCAGCCTGTAGAACCTGCAGAACAGAAAGGTCCTTCCAGCACCCAGCATAGCTGCCCAGCACAGCTGCCGTAACTAACGTAGCCTACAGCCTCGTGCCTGAGAGAAGCAGAGCCGGGGGAGGCCTTAGAAGGGGGGGGTCCTGGAAGAGGTACCCCAACAGCCATGTGGGTGGTTGAGGAAGGAGTCAACCGAGTCTGAGAATGTCCGATCCAGCCTTCTTACTGGCGCTCTTCAGGTGGAGGAGCAAGCCCGCTCCAGAGAGGCCAAGGGTAGCTCCACATTGCGGCCAAGCGCTCTTCCTTTTCCCGTAGTGCATGACGTGTGGCAAAGCCTTCAAGAAGCTGTGGTCTCTTCATGAGCACAACAAGATCGTGCACGGCTACGCGGAGAAGAAGTTCTCCTGTGAGATCTGTGAGAAGAAGTTTCACACCATGGCGCATGTGCGCAAGCACATGGTTGGTGAGTCCCTACCGGTGCAGGTGTGGGCAGAGGTGGGGCCGGCTGCCGGCTGTGTTAGGAGCCTGCATCCAGGTGATGGGTAGGAACGCGGTGCACGGATGGGACCAGTTAGCCCAGTGCTTCAGGCTGCCTGGGGAACCTGGGATGGGAATCCAGCTGGCACGCTGCAGGGCAAGCCGAGGATCCCGGCACGGTGTTCTGTCTGTCCAAGGACAGGTGCAGCTTTCCCTGAACCACACAATTCCATATGTGCTGGCCCAGCCCTGTCTCTGGCCACCATTAGGCCTCTCATGTTTTCTCACCTTTTGGCCCTCACAGGGCTTCAGGCATCTCCTGAGTGCAACCTCCCCCAGGGGTCACACCTGGACACAGTAAGGAGGCCTCCCCAAGTGTGCTACCCACCCCGCTCACAGACAAGGCTGCACGGCCTCTAGGTGGGCTGGGCTGAATGTCTGGATTCTGTGGTCACCTTTTCTCACTCATCTGGGCTCCAAGCTCCAGGGAGGAATGCTCAAGGCAGACAGACAGACAGTCCCCGACAGATATGCCTCCTTCTCCACTGGAAAGTGTAAACTGCATGGGATGGGGACCCTGGGATCTAGCTGTTGGCCAGGAGCATGCTTGGTAACCAGGTTGGTGGTCTTTTTAAGCTGGGAGGACTGGCTCCCTGTTTTCTTCATTGGCCTTCAGTGTCACTGGGCCCAAGGCTAGGCGTGCTGTTGAGTTCAGTGTCACCCTCCAGGAAAACGTGGGGTGCAGGGCTGCCAGAAGGCAGGTCTGGAGGTGGGGGTTCAGATAGGTACCCCGGAGAAGTGACGTCTGGTGCCCACCCGCAGCCCACACCAAGGACATGCCCTTCACCTGCGAGACCTGTGGGAAGTCCTTCAAGCGTAGTATGTCGCTGAAGGTCCACTCGCTGCAGCACTCGGGGGAGAAGCCTTTCCGCTGTGAGGTGAGCTCTGCTGGCTGCTGGCTGTGGGGATCCCTGGATAGTCCCACCTCCACCCACCCCCATCTTCAGGGAGGGGGGGAAGGGAGGTCAGAAGGAACTGTGAACCTGACTTGGCGGCCCATGCCTGGGTAACCCTAGCACTGGAGAGACGGGCGGGAGGAGGTTCAAGACCGACCTGTCACTCAGTGTAGGGAAGCAGTGAGTGGGAAATGCTTATCTGCAGGCATGAGAACTTGAGCATCAATCCAGGTTTAAAAAAAAATGTAAACTGGGCATGGTGGTGCATGCATGTAATACCAATGTTGGGGAGTCAGAGACAAGTGGCTGCCTGGAGTCCACTGGTTAGTCAGCACAGCCTAAACGGGGAGTCCAGGCCACTGAGAGGCTCTGTCTTCAAAACAGCTAAGGTGGAAGGCACTTGAAGAAACCCTGGCCTCCACACAGACACACAGACACACACACACACACACACACACACACACACAGAGACACACAGACACACACACACACACAGAGACACACAGACACACACACACACACACACACACAGTTTCAGGTTGGGTAAGACAGAATGAGGGTGTAGCTTTTCCCTCCCCCACAGAACTGCAACGAACGCTTCCAGTACAAGTACCAGCTGCGATCACACATGAGCATCCACATTGGCCACAAGCAGTTCATGTGTCAGTGGTGTGGCAAGGACTTCAACATGAAGCAGTACTTTGATGAGCACATGAAGACACACACAGGTGCGTGCCCCCCACCCCTGACCTTGAGTTGGTGGGGTGGGGTGGGGTCTAGGGCTGGCTGTCAACACCCCTGCTACCCCTTCCCCCATTGCAGGGGAGAAGCCTTATATCTGTGAGATCTGTGGCAAGAGTTTCACCAGCCGCCCCAATATGAAGAGGCATCGACGCACACACACAGGAGAGAAGCCATACCCGTGTGACGTGTGTGGCCAGCGCTTCCGCTTCTCCAACATGCTGAAAGCGCACAAAGAAAAGTGCTTCCGTGTCAGCCACCCACTGCCCGGTGACCCCGCCACCCTGCCTGCCGCACACCTGCAGCCCACGGCCCCGCTCTTCCCCACAGCACCTCCCAGACTGGACACTAACTGACCCCCCAGCACGGGCCCTCCTGGCCAGGGCCAGCAGAAACAGACTAGGGGCTGGGCTGCAGCTGGATGCCTCTGGCCATGGGTCCTGGTGCAGCTTCTTCGAGATTTTACTCCTTGTCTTTGGGAGTAAAAGAACAGAGAGGGTCTGGTTGGCTGCACCCCTCCAGGTGAGGGGTGCTGGAGTCAGCCAATACGGGGCAGAGGAGCTCTGGGCTGCAGGCATGGCAGAGAGTCAGGCAGGGCCTGTGTCAGTTTCACCTGCCCATCCCTGGCTTCCCTGTGCCCCTAACTGACTCCTAAGGAGGGGAGGGTTTGGGTGCGCCCCGTTGAAGGAGTTCTGGAGCCCAGGAGGCCTGTGGCCAGAGAGGCATGGCAGGATACCATGTGTGGCTGGGCAGGGGAGTGTCAGCGTGTGAAGGCTGCCCCTCGGCATGGGGCAGAGAGGGGCAGGTGGGGGCTGGCCCCCATGGGTTTCCTTTCTTGCATCCCCACCAGGCAGGTTCAGGAATCCCCAGTCTGCACTGGACTTTCAAAGAGCCCCACATCCAAGAGAGAATGTCTCTGGGTTCTGGAGACCAAGCCTCCAGAGGGGAGAGAACCTGGTTCACCAGCCCCAGCTTCTAGGGCTCCTGCAGGAGAATGAGATCCCAGGGAAGGGCCCCACAGGAGCCTCAGGCAAATAGTTCAGGGTTTCATGGTGCTATCTGTGGGGCAGGGGGCTGTCCACAGGGTGCCCCTGTCCCTTACCGGCCTAGCTGGCTGGACTGCCCCACCCGGAGACACATGTATCTTGTCTGCTCCCCAGAAGCCCACATGAGGCCTCCTCTTCTCCTGCAGTCAGGCTACTGCCACCCCTGGTCCCTCTTGCACTCTGTATGGTCCGGGGTGCCACAGCGCAGCCAGGGAGAGAAGCTGACATGTCTAAGCGCCTGTGGGAGCAGGGAGCTCAGCCAGTGCTCAGTGCCTGCCCTTGGGGGGCAGGCAGGAATAGGTCACCCCTCTCCGTTGTCACTTACTGTCCTTATTCCTGCGTTTAATGGGAGGGAGGTTCCATGAGCTACGTTTCCTGGTTTTGATCTCCCACTGTTTATAAGCTTCTATTTGTTACACTCTGCACCTTACTCCCTCCCGCCACTCCCAGCATGGCCACACTGGGAAGAGGCCTGTGCCCAAGGGGCTGGCAGAGGGTGCTGAACCCCTTGACCTCCTCAGAGGCCCATGGAGCTGGGACAGCGGGCTGGGGACATTTTAATCATCAATAAACGAAGCACTTTATTCTGTACAGGTGTGGGCAGGCCCTAAGTGCTCGGCTGAGTTGGCTGTCTTCTGGGCAAGGAAGGGCTCAATGAGCAGTTGTCCCTGTATAGGCACCCTTTCCTAGCCTGAAGAGCCAGGCTGCAGGCATGCCCTCAGCCCGCCGTGTCCACGGGGGAGACAAATGGGACGCTGTCTAAGAAAGGAAGGTTTCCTACCTGGCTGCACACTCCTACCCCCCTGCCCAAGGTTGGGCTCCAAGCTCCTCCAGTGTAGCTCCTCCTCCAGTGGTACCCCTAATCTCTGGGCTTCCATGATGTCCTCAGGGACCCTTCCCGGCCTCTTGCTGTTTCTAACCTCTGGCCCCAGTGCCTGGCAGCTCTCCAGAGCTGGCTTACATCCCCCCCCCCCCCAAAAAAAAAAAAAAACGAAAAAAAAAAAAAGAGTTGACCACCTCAAGGGGTCGCCGTCCCTTATCGCCTGCTGGCCCTGGTGGCCTTCATGGGTCCAGAAACCCTGGCCATTCAACAGTCCGAAGGGCAGAGGCTAGAAATGAAATCCTGTCACAGGAGTTGGCTTTCCAGTACCTTTCCACACCCTTCCTCAAGGGCCAGACGGGTTCTGGGCACTGGCTGGGATGGGGCACAGCCCTCTCCCCGAGGCCCCCGAGTGCCTGGTGTACACTCCTTACCCTGCCCACAAAGATTGCACTCCCTTACTGCCAGATGCAATAAGCCCCCACCCCCATGCAGTGGAACTGGGGTCTCCCCAGCTTTTATACCTTGTTTTTAAAGAGATGGTCAAGTCTCTGAACATTAGCATGAAGGAACTGGAACATGGTGGTAACTTTCCAGGCCCAAGACGCAGTAGCCTTGGGACCGTTGCCTTTGGGGAGGCTTGCTGGAATCTCTTACCCAGCTAGACTTGGTCTAGTCCTGGGCCTGCTCCCCTGAACTGATGCAGGCTGCTCTGGTCTTGGAGCAGTTGGCAGGGAGTCCCCATGAAGACACAGAGGGCCTGGAACCCAGGGATGACCAGCTCCACATCCCCTGACTGGGGTCTGGGTGATAATAGGAAGACCAGGCCAAGATGTGTGGAGCTTTACTGCCTGCTTGTGTATGACACACCCGTGGTCCCAGGGTGGGGACAGTAGGCATTTGAGCGGGATGAGTGGTGGAGAATAAACTCAGTTCCGCTCCTGGCCCCTGACCCAGCTTCTTTTTTATGTGTTGCTGCCCCGTGGAAGGGTGGCAGGTGTCCCAGCACCCCGTGCACAAGTCCCATGAGCATTTAGGGTATCCACCACAGGACCAGTCTTTCTTCTTCAAGGCTGGGATTATACGGGGCCCCATGCTACATGTGGGTCTGTTGGTCTGTCACAGAAACCTGAAATTCTGGAGTCTGCAGAAGTGGTAATCCCCAGGGTGGAGCCCAGGACAGCAGGCCCCGCCCCTCTCATCCACCAGCTCCGCCCTCTTGGGCACTTAGGGTTCTCACAGGTACTTCCTGTTCTGTTTGGTGGAATTCTGGGGCCTGGGGACATGGGTGGAAGATCTCTACAGTGCAACCTGTCACCCTGCCCACAGGTGCCCAGCGCCCCAGACAGATCCAGAGGCCTGGCATAGGAGGTTGTGGGTGAAGTGGCTGCCCGTGGGAATTCAAATGAGATCGCTGTCTCCTGTTTCAGAAGAGATAGGTTGTATTAGCACCCATAAAAACTAGATGGGAGCCGGGCAGCGGTGGTGCACGCCTTTAATCCCAACACTTGGGAGGCAGAGGCAGGTGGGTTTCTGAGTTCGAGACCAGCCTGGTCTACAGAGTGAGTTCCAGGACAGCCAGGGCTATACAGAGAAACCCTGTCTTGAAAAACCAACCAAACAAACAAACAAACA
>JADRCD010123848.1:11766-14720 GCA_019843815.1 Montemys delectorum
GAACCTTCCTGCACTGCCTTGTTGCTAGGCAGGGTCAGAAACTAGCAGCCCTGGGTTGTCTTCTGCTGGAGGCGGGGGTGGACCAACTCCACTGTTCTGCTGTGTCGCTGCCGCCAGTCGCTGCCCCTGCTTCCCCTGTCTGTAGCTCTCAGGATCCTCTGCTGTACCACAGAGGCACTTACTTACATGCCCTCCCTCCACGATGCCCACCGCAGCAGGTGGAAGCTCCACAGGGCCAGTATCCACAACTGACTCAAACACCGCTAAAGTCTGTGTTAGCTACAGCACACAGTAGGCTCTGGGTGGATGGACAGCACACAGTAGGCTCTGGGTGGATGGACAAGCCACATTTAGATGTTCTACTGGGAAGCCTGCTAGGGAATGAGCACTGTAGAATCCATCCATCATAAACCCAAAATATGACATCGAGTCATCTGAAGGTTATGAATTAATTTTTACTCACTGTCTTCTGCTCAGGTCCTTGGAAAGTGAGGCTGTGATCATGGACATTTTTGTTCACTTGGGGAGAGGTCCCCAAGACGTCAGAGGTGGGCACATCTGCTCTGGCTCATACACATAGCAGCCGTGCGACCCTGCGAATTGCTGGTAATGTTTCCTAGAAATGTCCAGAACTGGGATGGAACCCCTCCTAGCCTGCCCTAAGCTAGCCCTTGAAGTTGCAGAAAGGTAAGCAGCACACCTCTGGAGTCTGTCCAGCTATGTGCCCCTCTAGGACTGAGTGACTGTCACCACTCAGGAGGGACAGGCAGTAATGTTTCTGGAATCATAGGAGGGACGTGTGACTCAGTCCTCCTCCCAGGTCTTTTCTCTTATCCCCTCACAAGCACAAGGTTATAAACAAGTGACTCAGAGGCATGGTTGGGGAGTGCTCTGTTATGCCTCCTACCAGTGTCCCAGGGCTAAATTTAACCCACAGCTGCAGCTTTTGGCGCTTGTAGAATTTGTTAATCTTGGAGGCCGAAGCCGATGTGTAGATTGGTGGGGCGGGGGAGGTGGACAGGAGTCCAGACTGGGTATCCTGGCTCAGCTCCTCAAAACTCCTCAAATCCTCAAATCACAGACAATTCAAATCAACTCCTCAAATCACAGACAGCTACGGGGCCCCCAAGGCAAAGTAGAAACGTGGTAAACCTCAAATGGACCAAGGACAATGGGAGAGAGTCCCTGAGCAGTAATCAGTCCCACCATTTGGACATTACAGTTCAGAACACCGCTAGAATATTAAAAATTTGAAGGTCTAAACACTCCCAAATAGTAGAATCCTAGGAAATTAATTTTGTAGCAGGCTTGACCCCTTTGAGTCCACCCCGGAGCATGCTACCCTAGGGTCTCTTGCCCTCAGCGTTGCTGAGCTGAGACCCTTAGGTTCTAGCTCTTCTCCCTCCTTAAATGGGAGAGGAAACTGAGGCCCAACGCCTACCGTTATTGACTTAAGGAGTTTGTTTAAAGGAAGGTCTCTGAGCTTAGGCAGAGAAAACTTCTTCCCATTTTGGGTCTCTAAACAATGATTGCCAAGGAAAAAGACATGATCACCAAGCCGGAAACACAAGCCAGGAGTGGTCACATGAGATACCGTTCTGTGAGGAAGGTTGTGAGCACACAAGCTTGGAAGACGGGGGAAATAGAGAGGGACTAGAGCCCTCTTCTTGGACGGCAGCATTTCTAGACTAAAGAATCCAGAGGCAGCTGAGTTCTGGGCCGAGAGAGACCTTCCAGTTCTGGAAAGGCCCAGACACACCCCACCCATGAGCCCCCATCGCTGACTCAAGGCTGCTCAGGGAGAAAGCCTTTGCCCAGCTGTCCCCTGTGCGTCATGTGCAGGAGGCCAGCAGCTCCTCTTACAGGGTCCGGGCATCCTCTATATATAGCCCAGGGCAGACAGCTGCACAGTCAGTGCACAGCCCCACAGGACAGCAGAGGTGTGCAGAGCAGCCCTCGACACACAGACTTGCTGAGTTCCAAGGAGTCACACTATGACGCTGGGCTTGGAGCAGGCGGAGGAGCAGCGTCTGTACCAGCAGACGCTCCTGCAAGACGGCCTCAAGGACATGCTGGACCACGGCAAGTTCCTGGACTGCGTAGTGCGCGTGGGCGAACGCGAGTTCCCGTGCCACCGCCTGGTGCTGGCTGCCTGCAGCCCCTACTTCCGCGCCCGCTTCCTGGCCGAGCCAGATGGCTCGGGAGAGCTACGCCTGGAGGAGGTGTCGCCCGACGTAGTGTCCCAGGTACTGCACTACCTGTACACATCGGAGATCTCTCTGGACGAGGCAAGCGTGCAGGACCTGTTTGCCGCGGCGCATCGATTCCAGATCCCGTCCATCTTCACCATCTGTGTGTCGTTCCTGCAGAAGCGCCTGTGCTTGGCCAATTGCCTGGCTGTCTTCCGCCTCGGTCTCCTGCTGGACTGCGCGCGTCTGGCTGTAGCCGCACGCGACTTCATCTGCGCGCGCTTCCCTCTGGTGGCGCGCGACAACGACTTCCTGGGACTCTCGGCTGACGAGCTGATCGCCATCATCTCCAGCGACGGCCTCAACGTGGAGAAGGAGGAGGCAGTGTTCGAGGCTGTGATGCGCTGGGCCAGCAGCGGTGATGCGGAAGCACAGGCCGAGCGCCAGCGCGCACTGCCCACGGTCTTCGAGAGCGTTCGCTGCCGCCTGCTGCCACGTGCTTTCCTGGAGAGCCGCGTGGAGCGCCACCCACTCGTGCGCTCCCAGCCTGAGCTGTTGCGCAAGGTGCAGATGGTGAAGGATGCACACGAGGGCCGCCTCACTACGCTGCGCAAGAAGAAGAAAGAGAAGGGTGAGCAGACAGCTCAGGCCAAGGATGCTAACCAGGGCACAGAAGACTCCAAGGCTGAGGATGATGAGGAACGAGTGCTGCCCGGGATCCTCAATGACACTCTGCGCTTCGGCATGTTCCTGCAGGATCTCATC
>JADRCD010123850.1:650-20252 GCA_019843815.1 Montemys delectorum
GATCTGTTTGACAAGAACTTAAAGTCTCTAAAGAAGGAAATTGAAGAAGATCTCAGAAGATGGAAAGATCTCCCATGCTCATGGATTGGCAGGATTAATATAGTAAAAATGGCCATCTTACCGAAGGCAATCTACAGATTCAATGCAATCCCCATCAAAATTCCAACTCAATTCTTCACAGACTTAGAAAGAGCAATTTGCAAATTCATCTGGAATAACAAAAGACCTAGAATAGCCAAAACTATTCTCAACAATAAAGGAACCTCTGGTGGAATCACAATTCCGGGCCTTAAGCTGTACCACAGAGCAATTGTGATAAAAACTGCATGGTATTGGTGCAGTGACAGGCAGGTAGATCAATGGAACAGAATTGAAGACCCGGAAATGAACTCACACACCTATGGTCACTTGATCTTTGACAAAGGAGCTAAAACCATACAGTGGAAAAAAGACAGCATTTTCAACAAATGGTGCTGGCTCAACTGGAGGTTAGCATGTAGAAGAAGGCAAAGAGATCCATTCCTATCTCCTTGTACAAAGCTCAAGTCCAAGTGGATCAGGGACCTCCACATCAAACCAGATACACTGAAACTAATAGAAAAGAAAGTGAGGAAGAACCTCAAACACATAGGCACAGGTGAAAATTTCCTGAAGAGAACGCCAATAGCTTCTGCTCTAAGATCAAGAATTGACAAATGGGACCTAATAAAGTTGCTAAGATTCTGTAAGGCAAAAGACACTGTCAATAGGACAAAACGGCAACCAACAAATTGGGAAAAGATCTTTATCAACCCTATATCTGATAGAAGGCTAATATCCAATGTATGCAAAGAACTCAACAAGTTAGACTCCAGAGAACCATATAACCCTATTAAAAATGAAGTACAGAGCTAAACAAAGAATTCTCAACTGATCAATACCGAATGACTGAGAAGCACCTAAAGAAATGTTCAACATCCTTAGTCATCAGGGAAATCCAAATCAAAACAACCCTGAGATTCCACCTCATACCAGTCAGAATGGCTAGGATAAAAAACTCAGGTGACAGCAGATGCTGTAGAGGTTGTGGAGAAAGAGGAACACTACTTCATTGCTGGTGGGATGGCAAGCTGGTACAACCATTCTGGAAATCAGTTTGGTGGTTCTTCTGGAAATTGGACATAATTCTACCAGAGGATCCAGCTATACCACTCCTGGGCATATACCCAGAAGATACTCCAACATGTAATAAGGACATATGCTCTACCATGTTGATAGCAGCCTTATTTATAATAGCTAGAAACTGGAAATAACCCATATGTCTCTCAACAGAGGAATGGATACTGAAATTTGTGGTACATCTACACAATGGAGTACTACTCAGCTATTAAAAACAATGAATGTATGAAATTCTTAGGGAAATGGATGGATCTGGAGAATATCATCCTGAGTGAGGTAACCCAATCACAAAAGAACATACATGGTATGCACTCTCTGATAAGTGCTTACTAGCCCAAAAGATCGCAATACACAAAGTATAATCCACAAACCACAAGAAACTCAAGAAGAAGGAAGACCAAAACGTGTACACTTCATTCCTTCTTAAAAGGGGGAACAAAATACCCATGGAAGGAGTTACAGAAACTAACTATGGAACAGAGACTGAAGGAAGGGCACTCCAGCCTGATATAGCTATCTCCTGAGAGACTCTGACAGTACCCGACTAATACATGAGTAGAGGCTCACAGCCATCCATTGAACTGAGTACAGGGTCCCCAATGAAGGAGTTAAAGAAAGGACCGAAGGAGCTGAAGGAGTTGCAGCCCCTTAGGATGAACAACAATATGAACTAACTAGTACCCTTAGAGCTCCCAGGGACTAAAGCACCAACCAAGGAGTACACATGGTGGGACTCATGGCTCCAGCAGCATGTGTATAGTAGAGGATGGCCAAGTTGGTCATCAATGGGAAGAGAGGCCCTTGGCTCTGTGAAGGTTCTGCGCCCCAGTGTAGGGGAATGCCAGGGCCAGTAAGCAGGAGAGGGTGGGGTTGTAAGCAGGGGGATTGGAGAAAAAGCAGGGGTTTGTTCTTGTTGTTTTTGTTTTGTTTTGTTTTGTTTTTTTAGAGGGGAAACTGGGAAAGGAGAAATCATATGACATGTAAATAAAGAAAATATCTAATAAAAACACACACACACACCAGCCAATGGAGGCAAGTATTCCAGATCATTAAAACACACAATAGGTTGTTAGAAATACTTGTAAAAGGTGATTTTTGAAGTCTCTCTCTCTCTCTCTCTCTCTCTCTCTCTCTCTCTCTCTCTCTCTCTGTGTGTGTGTATGTGTGTGTGTGTGTGTTTGTATATATGTGTGTCTGTGTGTGAGTCCTATTTCTTTTTCTTTGTACAAAGTTTTTCAAGGGTCACACCAAAGTTCTCTTGTAGGCACTGTCTCCAAAGGGCAGTGTGCTGTGGTTGTATTAAAATTGTCTTTAGGCTCTGGGGATTCAAAAGACATGCTTTCTTTCTCTTCTGTCTCTTCTGTGTGATCCATCTAATCTTCAAGATTCATTTTACACATCTCAGTGTGATGGTCTGCACTTGACGGCACAGCCCATATGCTTGCTGCTTTTGATGGCAATGATTCTGCCTAAATTCCATTATTTAGTTTTAATTTCCTAATTTTAGGTGTAGCTCTGAGTTTTTGTAAGTATTTGTGAACTGTGAATGGTTACCCCTCCTCTCTCACAAGTCCTGATGAGATTCTATCCCTCCTTCCCCAAATTTTGAATTACCCTGGTGGAAGAGTCACCTTGAAAGTTTCTCAGCAGAATTTGGAGGCAAGGGCTGGGGGTGTGGCTTGGTAGGGTGCTTGCCTAGTGTGTATGGAACCTTAGATTTGATGCCCAGAACCTTATAAAGCATAGATGGAGTATGAGGGTTCTTGCCTCTACTACTGGCAGAAGAGGGAGGGAGGCAGGAGATTCAGGAGTTCAGTACTCACACATAGTGAGCTGAAGTTAGCTTGGGCTGTAGACTTCTTGCAAAAACCATTCCACACATGGCCATCTCCTTACATGATGTTCAAGCCTTGTCTTTCTTCATTTTCTAGGGTTTCCAGATCTTACTTAACCTTCAAGCCCACAGAAAGCTTCTACTTCCATCCTTCATGCAAATCTAGAATGCTTTCCACCAACAGAGAGAATGTGACTCCACTGGAGGAATCCATTTCTGCTCCCTTGTGTTGCTCAAGTTGCCTTAGACAAACCATTTGATCTGATTGCCAGATAATTAGACCCCATGCCTTCACTGTTGTCATATCTGTGTCTCATAGTTTGCAAACACATCACCAGAGATCCATGTATGTTCTTTACATGTGTTCTCCCTCCTAAACTGACCTTGGATGGATACAGGATTCGATTTGGCCAGTGAGATATTGACAGATATGAACCCACTTCCTGTCTGGTCTTAACTTCTGCCACTGCTATGAAGAGCACATTCTTCGGAGTGATGGTTTAAATGATAAATATCCCCACAGGCTTGTGGATGTGGACACTTGGTCCTGTAAGGCCCGAAGAGCCTTACATCTGGGATGTCCCACTCACAGAAACACGGAGATGGAGACCGATGCAACAAGCATGAGGTTTACTGATCCAGTGTGCTGGGGTCATCCTGCAATTGGGGCAGAGGTAACCCCCAACATTCCAAGCACACAGTTTTTATACAGTTATTGAGGTAGACTTTGGTAGTAGCATGAATTGGTTTACACACATTTGAGGCCTGAGCTGCCCTTTCTCAGCAATTGTGGCCCCAGGTAAGGTATGGTCTTAATCACCAGAAGAGGGAATTGAATCATTTTTGGTCATTATCTGCACCTGCCCTGTCCTTCAGTCCGGGCGTAAAGTTTGTGTTGCTGGGACATTCCAGGAAGGGAGTGTACATTCCTGGCCAGGTCTTTTAGCAACCATCTTATGTTCTTCTCTAAGGTCACACATTCCCCCCTCTTTCTTGTGAGTATTTCAATCATGAAATTATAACTCACTCTGGTCCAATTCTTGATACTGTTGTCTTAACATCATAATCTGAACTGTACTTATGCGTTCTCTAATAAAGGCCAGCAAGCGGTTCAAAATGCAAGGCCAAAAGTTAAAAGCAACATCAGGATTATTAATGGTCACAAGAGGGTAGAAATCAAAGTAGTGAGCCAAGGGGAAGAGTTAAACCAAGATTCAAACCACCCTTAGCTCTGCTCTCTTTCTCTCTTCTTCTTGGCCAGTCCCTCTCTAACCTTGGCCATTGAGTCCTTTACAGTTCCAGAATGGTCTATGTAAAAACAGCATTCTTCTTTCAGGGCCGCACACAGACCTCCTTGCTGGAGAAAGAGGAGGTTTAGGCCTCTCCTGTTTTGGAGTAGTACTTCAAATAATGAAGTCAAGGATTCCTGGATCTTGGAAATGGAATTTTCCATTTCCACTACATCAGCATCTATAGCAGATCTAAGACTCTGATAGCTCTGGCATTAGAGTGCCAGTGATGATGTTCCTATGGCCATTCCAACCGCCTCCAGTCCCAGTCCGAGCAAGACAGAAACAGTTATCCCTATAGGTTCTCTCTTAACCCTGAACTGGCTCTCATCCCAGTGGGAAAATAATTGTTCATAGGGATCGCACACAAGTCTGGGAACTAGTTGTACCAGAACACAAAAATCCTGAGTGTTTTTGAGTACCTGAGTGTTGAGACATGGAGGCCCATGCCCACCACCCCTCAAGGAGGGGCAGGAGGTAAACAGGTTCAGGTTCCTTGGGCTGAGGCAAAGTCTGATTACAAAGATGGGCATGTGAGGAGGGCATCTTTCCCACACATACTCCCTGCCCAGTAATGGCAGACAAGGTGAGTCTGGCATTATGTTGTCAGCAGCACTGGGAGGCATCATCAGACAGGTTAACTGTCCCAACAAAGGCAACCCCCTCATAATAAGGGGAACTACTTTGTAACAAAGCCAGCAAGAATTGATAGTATTGGGGTTAGTGCTATTGATGACCTGAAAAGCTTCCTGAGCTAAATGAACTAAATTTGGTAACTCTGGATCGTCTTTGGGAGCGGGAACTATGCCTTGGTTAGCAAGACTGGTCAGCCCAATGGGGGAACCCTTGAGGGGAGTGAAGGCTCAGGAGCTTTAATAGGGGGCTTGGTGGGAGCCAGGATTTTACTGGGGCCTAAGGGGGTATCTGGAGTCTCAACTTTCAGTTTAATAGTGAACAATTGTCTATCATCATATCTCTCTTTGTAAAACCTAAGACCCCAGGTATAGCCTCTGGTCCAATCTAAAGCCTGCTTTCCTGGTTTAGTGAATGCAATTTGAAGTGGGTGACACCATTCTGAGCTTTTGGGATATCTTTTCAATCCAAATTTCTCTGGATCCCCATTTCCTGATGAGTATAATTTGCTGACACTTTGATATAGTCCCAAACAGAGGAGGGCCCCCATGAGACATCTGTGGTCTCACAGCTCCAATTCTTACAGAAAAATTCTGCCTTTCCTCCACACATGGGGATTAGGGACTGATCTCGGTGGAACCCAGGGCAAACATACAAAGGAAGAGCCCTCAGCATGCTCCTCCGATATTTGGTAGAGCAACTTCCCCATGGGTCTAGCACATGTGCCCAGGCAGAGAAGGTATTGAAGGAGCAGTCTGTATATCAAAGTACCCTTCTAAGTCCCAGTTGGCTGGGGCTCCTAAAGTCAATTTACAAACATCCAGAAAAAGGTCAGGCCACCAGGTGTACTGGGTGGTGATCTTAGATAGACTCCAAACAGTCTCTCCCACCCAGTTATCACCTGCCAGGTTAGGTTGCATGGCTGATGAGGGCCAAGGATAGAAGAGCACAAAGGAAAAATACTAAGATACAGTACCAGGGAGAGGACCTGCACCTTTGGACTCTTTGATGATCTTCAGCTTCAGAGGGTTCTCTGTAGTCTGGGCCTTCCAGGTAGGGTGATCTTCTGGAATTCCGGTTTCAGTTGAGGGAGCAGGCTTCACATGCAAGGCATGTATCCAGGCAGCTATTCCATCCACCTTGACAGCTGTTGGGTATACTAGATAGGGTCCTTTCCAACAGGGCTCGAGCGTCTGGGTGCAATGTCACCTCATGTAGACTGAATCCCCAACCTGGAACCGATGTGAGGTTTAGGGGTACCAGGTTCGTAGGCAGCTGCCACTTGCGACCATACTTCTTTCTGTGCCACCTGCAGGCCCCTTAACCTGGCGTACAAATCACTGTTACTATGACAAGTGGGTTTAAGAACATCCTCCAGAAAAGTCAGGGGGAGCAAGAGTCAGCAATAGTCCCATACAAGATTTCAAAAGGAGTCAGACTAAAGTAGGAGGGGGTGTTTCTGACTCTTAAACAGGGCCAAGGGAAGGAGCATCACCCAGTCAGTGCCAGTCTCCATGGTCAGTTTAGTCAGAGTCTCTTTTAGAGTTCTGTTAGCCCTCTCTACCTGCCCTGAGCTTTGAGATCTGTAAATACAATGCCGTTTCCAATCAACCTCTAGGTACCTGGCCACTCCCTGGCTTACCTTGGCAATGAAGGCAGGGCCATTATCAGATCCTATTACCTTAGGTACTCCAAATCTGGGGGAAATTTCTTCCAATATCTTCTTAACTAACGCCATTGCCTGTCTCTTGCTTGATAGGGAAGGCTTCTACCTATCCTGAGAAAGTGTCTATGAAAACTAGAAGATATTTGTAGCCATAGTTGCCTGGTTTTATCTCGGTGAAGTCCACTTCCCAGTAGGCTCTCGGCTTATCTCCCCGAGGTCTCTTTGTGGGGTCAGCTTTGCTTCTGCCAGCATTTACCTTCTGGCAGGGCACACAACTATGAACTATTTGTTCCACCAGGTGTTTCAGTCCTGGAATATAATAATTAGATCTTAAGGCAGTTTGAGTTAACTTGCTTACCCCCAGGTGGGTCCACTGATGCATTTGCTTTATCATTGTCCGTGCCTGTTCCTGTGGTAGAATCTTCTTTCCTGATGGTGTATTCCAGAGTTCTGCTTTTCCTGATCAAAGCAGTTGTTGGGGTCTCCTGAGATGACTGCCAGATCTTCAGCAGAGTACAGGAACTTGGGTCCCAGTGGTTCTGGGTCTCAGACCACCATCACTGGGAAAACTCTTGAGGCTACTGCCCTGGCCTCCTAGTCTGCCAGTTTATTTCCTCTGACTACAAAGGAGTCACCCCCGGTGGCCCAGACGGTGTATGATACTCACTTTTGCTGGCTTGTGCAGGCTTTTAACAAGGCCAGAATTTCAGATTTGTGCTTGATCTCCTTTTCTCCAGAAGTTAGCAGTCCTCACTGCTGGTAGATAGCACCATGAACGTGCTGTGGTGAAGGCATGCCTGCTATCTGTATAGATGTTGATCTTCTTGCCTTCTCCCAACTCAAGGGCCTTGGTGAGGGCAATGAGCTCAGCCTTTTGGGCAGCTTCCTTTAGGCAGAGCCTGTACTCACACGATTTGTTGTCCATCAACCATGGCAGCACCCTCTCTCTGTTTTCCTTCTTCCAGGAAATTGCTCCCAGCAGTGAACCAAGTAGCCTCAGCGTCTGCCAGGGGTAGATCAGAAAGATCTTTACGCCAGCCATGTGCTTCAGCAAGCCCTTGCTGATAGTCATGGATGGGAGGCTCAAGGACAGGATCTGGAAGCAGGATGGCCAGGTTCAGGCCTGTGGGGGGTGCAAATATGATTCTGTCAGAGTTGAGCAACAGAGTCTGATAGTGAGTCATACAAGCATTAGTGAGCCACTGGTGAGTGGCTGGCAAACCACGCTTTCCAGAGTATGTGGAATAGATACCACCAAGTCCTGTCCCATAGTTAATTTGTCTGCATCTTTAACCAGCATAGCAACTGTGGCCATGATCCACAGGCAAGCAGCCCACCCTGCCACCACTGGATAGATATGCTACTGGCCTTTTCCATGGTCCCAGTTTCTGGGTCAAGACACTTTTTGCTATACCTCTGTTTTCAGCCACAAACAAGTAGAAGGGCTTGGTCACATCTAGGGTAGGGGGTGTCATTAGGGCTGTCTTAATGACATTAAAAGTTTGTTGTTCTTTCTCTCCCCAGACAAAGGGCTGTTTGTTTTTGGTGAGTGGGTATAATGGAGCCGCCATCTCAGTGAATCCAGGTATTCATAGGCGGCAGAAACCTGCTGTGCCTCAAAACTCTCTGACTTGTTTTTGGTTAGTGGGTGGTGGAATATGGAACACAGTTTCTTTTCTAGCCTCTGACAGCCACCTCTTTCCTTCTTTAAGCAGATATCCCAGGTAACTAACCTGCTGGCTTCAGATTTGAGCCTTCTTAGCTGAGGCACTGTAGCCTAGTTCTCCTAGTTCAGTGAGAAGGCGTTTCCTTCCTTCTAAGCACAGTTCTTTGCTGGAAGAGGCTAAAGGGAGGTCATCTATGTATTGCAACAGAGTTACCTGAGGGTTGGCTGCCTGGAACATGGCAATCTTGGTGTAGGGCCTCATCAAATATGGTGGGGGAAATCTTGAAGCCCTGGGGTAGGCGAGTCCAGGTGAGTTGGCCTGTCATACCCGATCTGAGTCCTTCCATTCAAAGGCGAAATATCCTGACTCTTGGTGGACAGAGACAGGCAGAAGAAGGCATCCTTGAGGTCCAGAACTATGTACCAAGTTCTGGAGGGAGGCAAAGAACTCAACAGGTTATACCGGTTGGGGACTATCGGGTGGAGGTTGGTCACCCACTTGTTCACTTCCCTGAGGTCCTGGATGGGCTGATAGTCATTGGTCCCAGGTTTCTGAACAGGGAGAAGTGGGATGTTCCAGGCAGACTGACATTTCCACAGAATCCTCAGCTGGAGGAGACGTAAAGTGTAGGGTTGGATCATATCTTGAGCCTCCTTGGACATAGGATACTGGTGGACTGTTATCAGGCTGGATTGGGCTTTCAGGTCTACATGGATGGAGGGGCTGATATTTGGCTTTCCCCATCCCTGCAGTTTTTGCCCATGCCTGTGGGCAATTCTGCAACCACCAGTTCAAATCTTTAGCTTTCGAATCCTGTCTTCAAACAATTGATATTCATCTTCTGTCTTCATGGTCAATACCTAGATAGCCTCTCCCTGCCAGATCTTGACCTATGGTCCCTTAGGGAGGAAATGGATTTGCGCCCCCATCTTAGTGAGGAGGTCTCTCCCTAACAGGGGGTAGGGATATTCAGGAATAACAATGAAGGAATGGGATACCTGGCCCACGTCAAGATCCACTGTTCTTCGGGTAGTCCATGAGTATTGTTTGTTTCCTGTGGCCCCCTGGACCCAAGATTTCTTATTGGAAATTGGTCTGTCCGTTTGCAATAGGACTGAGTGTTGGGCCCCTGTATCCACAAGAAACTGGGTAGGTTTCCCCTCCACTTTAAGGGTTACCCTGGGTTAGTGGAGGGGTGTGGGGTTCACTGTCCTCTTGCACAGCTAGTACCTTGGGGCCTAATGGTTTCTTCTCAGAGGCATAGGGTCCCTTCTTCTTTTTCTTGGGACAGTCTTTCACCCAATGACCTTTTTCTTTACAGTAAGCACATTGGTCCCTAGCCAGTGGCACTCTTCTGTTGCCAGGTGCTGTCTTACTAGGTTCTCTAGTTTCTCTAACTACAGTCACCAAGATCCTATGGAGGTTCTTCTCCTGTCTCTTCTCTCTTTTGAGCTCTCTAGCCTCCTGTTCCTTCAGCTTTCTCTCCTCCCCTTCTTCTGATACTTCCCAGATACTTGTACTAGCTCTCTCAAGGACATGTACTGTAATCCTTCAAGTTTCTGCAACTTTTTCCTGATATCTCTGCTAGATTGGTCAATAAAGGTGGTAGTAACTGTTGCCTTATGCTCATCACTGCTAGGATCATAGCGGGTAAATTGGAGAAAGGCCTCCATGAGTCTCTCTAAGAAGGCCAAGGGAGACTCATTCTGCCCTTGCACCACTTCCCTTACCTTAGTCAAATTGGTGGGGTGGTGTGCTGCCCCTGTGAGACCTGCCATCAGAGCCTGGAGGTAGACCTTCAAGTGTTCCTACCTTCTGAAGTGTTGAAGTCCCAGTCAGGTCAGGTCAATGGGAAGCCTTTGTCTATATCTGCAGGCAGGAGGGAAGGATGCCCGTCATCCCCTGAGACATTCTTCCTGGCTTCCAAGAAGATGCACTGTTTTTCTTCAGTAGTAAAGAGGACCTGTAGGAGCTGCTGACAATCATTTCATGTAGGCTGATTCTACTAGGTTAGTCAGACCCTGGGGATTTTCAGAAAATTGGGAATTCTGAGACCTCCAGTTATAGAGGTCAGTGGAGTAGAAGGGCCAATACAGGAGTGGTTGACAACCTTGATGGTCGGGCAGTCTGTAAGTGCAGAGAGGCAACACAGTTGAGGTGTCTATCAATACCCCACGCTGGCTCCAAGTCCCTAGGGCAGGTCCAGCAGCCTTGCCTACTGGTGAGGGTGGGTGGCTGGGTAGGCCTTCCAACACTGGAGGAGTGGAAGGACTCAATGCCTAAGGGCGGAGGGCAGGGGGATATGGAGATGGGGGATCTAAGAGGAGCAAACCTGTGGGTGTCTGGATTAGAGGAGATGACCTCCTTTCGAGAGTTGCCTTGCAGAGCCAAAATCTTATTGGGCCCTGAAAGTGTAACAAAAGGATGTACTCAAGATGGGGGGGGGGGTTGTGACCAGATCTTGCCACAAAACAATGTAGGGAACCTGGTCAGGATATCTTGCAGATGCAATCCCAAAGATCTTCTTCTTGACCACCTGTATGGTGGGGACGGAGAAAGAGTCTTCTGCCAGCCATTCTGCCTGAAAAGTGGGCCATTTGGAAGAACAGAGAGTCATCCATTTGTCCTTTCTAACAGCAACAGACAAGTTATGAGCCCTGGTTTTTATTTCACTCCAATGTTTCAAAGTGAAGCCCAAAGGAGTTGAAGCAGTCTGTCCCATTCTATCCAAAAATAACATCATTCCCAGTCTACACACAAACAGAAAAACAGAAAGTAAAATATCAACGCACTACTGCCACTAGCACCACAGGAGAAACACCAAATAACTTGGTAGAGGTCTTCTCGCCAAAGACCTCGTGAAGTTGAACCCTTTCAACTTCCCACTGAGAGTCTGGTGTGTCCACCAGCTTATGGCATGTCTACCTGCCGCTTCTGGCTACCCTAGTCAAGTGCAGAGCTTCAAAATGGAAACCAAGCTGATCAGCTGATCAGCAGCTGAGTAGAGTCAGAGAAAGCTGAGAAGTACAGACAAGACGAACACAGAAAACACAAAAACACAAAAACACAACCACGGTACCTGCTCAAGTTGTCCTCCGGTCTCCAGTCACTGGTCCCGAGAGAAGGACTATTTCCAGCCAACACACTAGATGTAAGAACCGAAGAGTCTTATGTCAGGATGTCCCATTCACAGAAACAGAGTTAAGATTGGCTTCTAGTGAGTCTCTCTCTCTCTCTCTCTCTCTCTCTCTCTCTCTCTCTCTCTCTCTCTCTGTGTGTGTGTGTGTGTGTGTGTGTAAAACTATGATCAGCTAGCTTCCTCTCTGTCTCTCTCTCTCTCTCTCTCTCTCTCTCTCTCTCTCTCTGTGTGTGTGTGTGTGTGTGTGTGTGTGTGTAATACACATGTGCATGCATGTATATATAGACAAAACAATTTCAATTCTTGTTCCAAAGGCACACTACTTTGCTACTTTGCTACTTTGTTTTTCTGAGACAGGGTTGCCCACTGGGACCTGTTGCTTATTGATTAGGCAAGACAGGTTAGCCATTTAGCCCTATTGGATCCACCTGTCTCCTCCTCACAATATTTGTATTACAATGTTAATTTTTTCCATAGATTCTAGGGGTAGAAGTTAGATCCATGTTTGCAAGGCAAACACTTTACCTACTGGGCCATCTCAGTACAAAAAAAAAGCAGTCCAAATTGTACATTCTAAAAGCATTGTTAAGAGATGAAAAAGAAGAGTTTGTGACAAGGATGCTCTATGGCTCAAAAATATTTACTGTCTGCTGACTGAACATGTTCATCAGCCTATGGTTACGGCACGTACCTGAGTTAGTCCACTTGGGTATGAGATATTGCTCAGTCACTCACTGTCCAAGTGGCTTTGGGAAAATGACTTTGGATTTCAGGATCCCCATCTGCAAAATGGAGTTTTTAATAGCACTCACTTCACAGGATTGCTGTGGAATTAATAAATTCCTGAATGCTAAGTCTTAGGCCAGTGCGTGCCACACAGTACGGGCTGCAAATAGTCTTATTTGTCCACTCAGTCACTGTGCAGATGGGAAGACACTGGCCTAAGTGTCTTTTGTGCTGTATTGACTAAGCAGGAGTGTTGGCATGCTTGCCTCCCGCTTCAGGTTTGTTTAGTCCCAGGTGCACAGTGTTCTGTATTCTTAATCACAGGTAGCGGTGGATCTATATAGGTACAAAGATGCTATAGAGAAATTCAGGCTGGCAAGTGAACAACTCAACAGCAGGTTGAATGAGGTTTATTCTAGCTGCTCTGGTTCAGTGTGCCACTTGGCTGTCTTTGGTTTTCTTGAGCTTTTCTGGGAGCTTGTTTGGTTTTCTCACAAAGGAAGAGGCAGCAGCTGCTTCCAAGGTGTGTACTGGAAGTTGCTTTCAGACGCCATCTTTGTGCAGCTGCTGGCACTCCTGAGTCTCCAAGCTTGCTGAGCTGAGTGTGGAGTGAGGAAGGTACCAAGCCAGGAAAGAAAATCACTCCTTCATTTTCTGAATTACTCTTTCTTTCCATCATTGTGTGTCAGGGACAGAGTGTCCCTGTTGTCCCTGAGAATTTGACCTTATCTGAGTAACAGTCTATTCTCTGAGGAACCATGGAGTGTTCTCGGAAAAACCATAAAATGTTTTGTCAACCCTTTCGCTCCAGCCAGGTGTGAAGCCAGGTGTACACCCCCCGCCCAACTTCCTCTTAACGCTTCCTTGCTCTGCAAGTATAATTGCCCTGCCCTTCTGAAGTAAAGTGAGGCTTTGACAACCGTTTTTGCTTGGCCTCGTTCCTCTCTCTCGCCCATTTCTCTTTCAGGCTCCGTCCCCTTCGGACCCTGGTTAATTACTCGCCCCACAGGCTGGGGCAATTGTGCTCTAAGAAGACCAACAGAAGGAGAACAGATATATTTCTGTTCATAGTTTCAGGGGACTCTGTCCACAGTTCCTTGGCCCCATCTCTGTGTGGCGGTACCTCAAGAGGTCAGGAGGAGGGCATTGGGCACTGGGGCTTCCCTCAGCCTGGTAGAGCACAATGAGAGAAAGCAAATTGAAGTGACCAGTGGCATTGCATTGTGTTCCTGAAGAGATTGGAAACCATTGGAAAATTCTATCACACCCCTCCTCTCCTATAAGAGACAGGTCAGAGAGCAGGTAGGCCAGAAGGAAGAGGATAATTAAGCCCCTACTACCTCATTCCATAAAGGCCATTCAGTTTAAAGGGCTCATTGTTCTGCCAATCATATTGTGCCTAGTTGCTGATGTTCTAGTCCATCCCTGGAAACTGTATTAAAAACTCACTGAACAGGTCATCTGGGGTCCCCTTCTCTCCTTTGGGTACAGGATGACCACCCCAGCATGCTGGAACAATAAATTCCTCTTGCTTTTGCATCAATCCCTGGCCCCACATTGCTCACTGGGGGGTGGGGTCGTGTCCCCAGTAAGCTAAGGCTTGTCAGAGTCTTACAACCTCTCAGTGGAGCCCCTCACCAGCCATTCACATCCCAGGGATCATATCCATTGGCAGTCAAGTCCTTAGAGCGCAGATCATGTTCAGACCATAAGAACTGCTGCTGGGAAATTCTGAACTGGCTCGAATGGGCTGATTATAAACACTGTTGGCCACTGTTATTGGCTAGGACTTGGACAGATATTTCTCTTAAGGCCATTAAACCTTCTTTAAAAATTAAAAAATTAATTCCTCTTACAATTTTTCTCTTTTTTGAGAAGTTCATATGGCTATATGAAATACAGTGAAATATAATTATTTGTAGTTTCCATTTACATCCAGTAATTCACTTCATATCCCCACCAAGATCTCCTTCTTCCAACTTTATGTCTTTTATTTTTGATAGCCCATGTGTGTCTGACTGTAGGATAAAATGTCTAAATCTATCTCTCTGTGTTTGTGTTTGTGTGTGTGTGTGTGTGCATGTGTGTGTGTACACCTGTTCCAGGTTACCCACATACAGGTCAGAGGACAAGTTTCAGGAACTTGTTTTCTGCTTCTGCCATGTGGGATTCCCAGGCTTGGCACCAGCACCATTATCTGCTGGACTGTCTTCACAGAGCACCACTGAACCTTCTTAAGCTTTACCTTTTAAGATCTAGGAAATAGAAACAAGAATGGTCCATATCTCATGTAGCTAATGGGAGGATTACAGGGGAGTACTATAAAGGCGAGGCTGGAAGATTACCTCCTGCAAGCTAATACTAGCTATCTGCTTTATGTATTTGTTTAAATTGTCTCGCTGGCTGTCCTGGAACTCACGAAGACCAGGTTGACTGTGAACTTAGAAAGCTCTGCCTGCCTCTGCCCCTCAAGACTGTATAAGGTATAACCTCCCCCGCCAACCAAAAGCTGGCTGTCTCAGACCTTGCCTTACCCAGCAGTCAGCCCACCTAGGGTGAGGCTTCCTGATTTAAACAAAGCCCTTTTGTTTAAGTCACCTCTCTGCCTCTCTCCAAGTTCCTGCTAACAGCTATCTATGTGCTGCTGAATTGCTTCGCCTGCCTTCAAGACAAGCATGGAACAAATTAGCAAGACAAGATGCTAATTTGGCCACGGGATGCTGGAGGACTAAGGGAGGGATTTTTCCTGCCTGCTTGTTTCGTAGTTTCATATCACCATCCGATTCCTCTTTATTCCAGGCGCCTTCCTCTCTTCCAGAAAACCTGTTCGCATGTAGGCTGGTGCAACAATAAGGTATGGGCAACCATTTAATTATTTATTGATGACTTAATGTGTGTGTGTGTGTGTGTGTGTGTGTGTGTGTGTGTGTGTGTGTGAGAGAGAGAGAGAGAGAGAGAGAGAGAGAGAGAGGGAGGGAGGCTCTCACATAGCCTAGGGAAGTCTCAAACTCTACCTGGCTAAGGCTGACCTTGGATTGGATTGTTGAGGCTCCTTCATACCTCCAACCCAGCCCCTTGCCCCTCGGAATGCTGAGATTTAAAGCATGCACCAGTTTATGCAGTGCTGGGAATAGACTGCAGGGCTACATATATGCTAGACCAGCACTCTACCAACTGACCTGTATTCCAGTCTTGATCCAGCTTTAAATCTATTTTTGAATGACTGAGCAGAAAAAAAGAGAGAAAATTGTTTCATGAAATAATGAAACTCTAAATCCAGTGTCTATAAGTAAGAATCTATGAAAACAAGGCACACCCAGTCCTTCATATATCATCTCTGCGACCTTCCTGAGAATGTCAGGGGTGAGTTGTAAAAGTATGGGGCTTTTCTATGCCTTACTCATTCCTGAGTGATGACACGGGGTACTGTTTTTTATTTACAATGCTTATAGCCTTAAGCTACATGTGCTCCCCAACTAGCTCGTAATATACACTGCACATAAACATTATTCCTACAGTGACTGTGAGAGAAGTCTGGCTTTCAAAGCTTTAACTCTTTTAATTCTTTTTATTTTAATTCAATATAATTATTTTTAATTATTTTAATTTCTTAAAATTCTTTTAATTAAAAAATGTATTTTGTAAATTATGTATATGTATGTACTCCTGTATGTGAATATGCCCCATGTGCAGTTGTGTCTGCAGAGGCCAGACGATCCCCTGGATCCCTTGAGGCTGGTGTTCACAGGTGTTTGTGAGCTGCCTGGTGTAGGTCAGGGAGCTGGTCCTCTGAGAGAGCATTGGTACTCCTAACTGCTGAGCCATCTCTCCAGCCCCTCATACACTGCAGGTATTTTCTTGCTGACCTGTTAGAGAGGTTTACTGATCCTGCTGTAAAGTATGACTTTGGATTGTGGTCTCCTCGAAAGAAAGTATTTGAGAAAAGAGTTTAGGGGCCATTTTGAGGTCTTATACAAAATACCACCGCAACATAATTTGAAAGGAAGAGGGATGTTAGTAAGGAATGTCATGCAGATTGGTAACCTCCATCAGGGAGTTATGTAATGTATGCAGAGCATAGCCTTTTGGGTGGATGGGGGCTTGGGTGCTTCTCCTTGGACTCAGCAGTCACTAGTTGGGTGCTTCTCTGGAGGAAAGGTCAGTGTGGGAAAATCTGCTAATTAAGGTTGAAGTCCAGAGCTGAGCAGATAGCCTCTGGGCTCAGCGTGTAATGGAGGACTCCCTTCATTAATGGGGCTTCTCCTCTGACCTTGTCTGGGGAATTCTAGATCCCCCACGTCAGGAGCCGGAAGCTTAAGCTCGCTCCCCCACCCCGAGAAACTATTGACCTTTATCCTGGCGGAACACCCGAGCCACTCAGGCGGAAACACCGGAGCAGTTATGCGGACACAGCATTCGGAGAAGAACCGCAAGATGTTTCAGGCCTGCAGTCAGCATCCGCTCCAGATGACCTTCCCTCTTCCTGTGCCTTAGTCAGTCCCCCTCAGCCCCTCCCCATTCCCTCTCTCTGTACGCTTATAATTAGTCCTTCGGCCTTCATTAAACAGGCCTTGACAACATTTGCTTGGTCTCGCTCCCCTTTTTCTCCCTGTTCTCTTTCTGGCTAGGTTCTCCTCGATCCCATGGAATAACTGAGTCCCGCGGGACGGGATACCCCCACACATGGTTCCACCTGCGGAATGTCACATAGCCTCAGTTGGATTACAGGATCAATTTCCTTTCTTTTGATAGAACCTGTTTAGATAGCACCTGAAATTTCTGAAATGCTTCCCCATGATAATGAGGCCTTTTGGTATGCTAAGCCCCTAGCCCATCCTGGATGTTCCTACCCTCAGTACCCCAAAGCTTCAGAAGCTTAGAATCACCCAAAGTAAAATTGCTCTGACTTCCTGCAGCTGGTCCTGGTGTGAGTTATTCACCTTATGTACCCACAAGGCTTCCAAACTCTGCTTTTCATCTCTGCTCCCTTCGCCCCAGTGGACCTTATTGGCCCATGATCCATGAGGGTAGAGAGAACCAACAGATCGGAATTAATTCCCTGGCATTTCTAGAAATAGGCATATTCCCTACAATGGTTCTGTGTATTATTAGATATTAAAAAAATAAGAAGGTTGTCAACTCTGGGTACTGTCAGAGTATGTTGATTAATTCAGACTCCCTGTGACCTTGAACAAGCACTTAACTCCTATGAACCTCATTAAGGCAGTTGTCAGGATTAAATGAGATAATGCTTGGCAGCAAGTGAGTGTCCCATACATTTTAATTGTTATTAATACTTACTGGATTGTACTATATATTCACAGACTGAATCAGATTCATAAAACTTTTATGAAAATTATGTCTGTTTCTTTTAAGAATCCCTGAGCATGTAATAAGATTCTGTAATTAAAATATTCAACACATCTGAGAAGTAGAGAAGTCAAATATTAATGAATCAAGTGAGGAGAACATGGGCTGCTGCTGCTGTTCTGTGGGTGTGCTACTGAAGTGCATGGGTGCTGTGTCTGAGCATGAAAATGTCCTAATACTTAATTAGTTCCCAAGGTCGCTACTGTAGAACTTATTTTTATGGAAGTGATGATGCTCAGAAAGTCCATGACATGTTGCCCCAAATCCCTGGTGTTCTTGAGAACTTTCAATCCAATTTATTTCAGCAAACCAAAGTCTTGGTGCACCTGTTCTGGCCATTGTGTTGGGTAACAAGCCCATGGCAAGACAGCCTTCATTAACATGCCCAGATTGGTCAATTTCTGTAACTGTCAGAAATAACTTAATGGATGAAAATTTAAGTTGGCATATGGCTTCAGAGGATTCTGTCCATGGTCACTTGGGTAGGTCATCTTGGAGGCAGGAGTGTGTAGGAGAGGAGAACTGTTCACCATGGAAAGTGGGAAGCAGAGATACCTATGCCTAGACCTGCTTCTTCTACCTCCTAAATTTTCTAGAACCTTCTCTAATAGTGCCAATAGCTAGAGACCCAGTTCCCAACACACAAGTCTCTCTGTGTCTCTGACTGTTTTTCTGCCTGTCCATCTGTCTGTTTGTTAGGTATGAGGTACATATGTGGGAAACAGGAATCAAACTGTGGTCATCAGGCTTGGAAAAAAGTACCTGTGTGTGTGTGTGTGTGTGTGTGTGTGTGTGTGTGTGTGTAGAACTTCTTGAGATGTTCTTATTATTACCATGAACACATCAGGCCTCTCTTGCTACTGGAAAGAGAAGAAGGGGGTTAAACCTGAGCGTGAGTATGTGAATGATGATATCCCTTGTGCTTGGGACTAGGTGTAGAATGATTAAATGGTTTGGATAAGAGAGGAAAGAGCTTGCACCAACAGGATAAGCAATGAAGGCAGATTGTGAAAGAAGAGAGACTAGCACTGGGTCTGGTGCTGCAGGACAGGGTTGGCTCCATGTTGTAGTAGCCACATCTGCTGGAATGAGAAATTGGTTGTGTCCACAGCCAGGACCCTCTGGTGTCTGGGAGTAGAGAACACAGTTCTGTTAACTGCTTTTCTGGGAGCTTCAGCTCAGTGCATAAGATGAGTCCCAGAGTCCAACACAGAGCCTACTCCAAGAGAAGGGGCATGCAGTACCCATGGGCATTGCATGAAGGGAAGGATCAGAGTTGGCCATGAGTCAGGAGAGAGTGAGGAGACAATGTGAGGAAAACCATTGGGGAAAGAGGATCAGGACAGAACAAGCTTAGCATTGGCCTGTTTGAATGACTTCAGTGGATGGGTGGGGTAGGGGTTTCCCACATTACTAGTACTTGGTCTGTATGGAAAGGATTGTGCATCTATGCATAAGAATGTCCTACTGTGAGATTCCATATTGCTCTAGTCAGATTGGCAAGAGCAAATCCATCACAAATCCTGGCAAGGATGTGGAGGAGATGAGCCTCATATAGCTATTATAGAAGTCAGCATAGAGGATTCTTAAGAAATGAAAATAGGAATCACCATAGGATTCAGCTGTATCACTCCTGGGCAAATACCTGAAAAATTCTGCACCCTGTTGCGTAGCATCCCACAAGTGAAGTTCACTGCTGCTCTATTTACCATAGCTAGGAAAGGGAAGCAACCTAGATAGATGTCCATCAACTGGGGACTGGCTAATGACAATGTGCATGCACAATGGGATTTTGTTCAGCAGCAGAGCAAGTAGAAATAATGAGATTTGCAGGAAAGTGGGTGGAATGAGGAAATACACTATATTAAGTGAAGTAACTCTGGTCCAGAAGAACATACATTGCTCATTTGCTCTACATGTGGAGCCTGGAGCCTAGCGTCTAATTGTTAAATCTGTATTATGTGGGAGTGAGTGTGAGCAGGGATCAGGCGACAAGACAGGGTCTGGAGAAAAGAGAAGAGATGTTGGAGGGTAACAAAACACAGGACCCAACAGTGGAAAGGGTAGAAGTGCAAGTGCGTGTGTGTGTGTGTGTGTGTGTGTGTGTGTGTGTGTGTGTG
>JADRCD010123852.1:0-11415 GCA_019843815.1 Montemys delectorum
CTCCTACTGAAAATTCCCATCATCTCTCACCTGGTCTGTTATAATAGCTTCATGGTGTTCAGTCTTTCTTCCTTGGTTTTTAATAGCCCCTTTCGACAGAGCAGCCAAGGTCCTCTCGTAAGAAATCATAAATCATGCCACTTCCCTGCATTAAAACCCCACAGCCCTGCCTTTGACACTTACAGAGAAATCTGATTCCTTATGAGTTTTACAGGATCTGCAGAGCTCCGTGTACCCACCTCTGTGGGGTCAACCCTGCCGCCCCTTTACTCACCACCCCCTTTCTCATGACAGGCTCACGAACTTGTTGTTGTGTCCTGCCACGACGTTTCTGAACTCAGGCAAAGTCTTCCAGTGTGTGTGTATATCTGTATATGTCTGTGTGTATGGGTGTTTCTGTGTGTCTTTGTATCTGTGTGATTGTGTGTGTGTCTATCTGTGTGTGTATGTGTGTGTCTGCTTATGTCTGTATGTCTGTGTGTATGTGTGTATCTGTGTGTCTCTGTGTCTGCGTGATTGTATGTGTGTTTGTATGTGTGTTTGTATGTGTGTCTATGTGTGTTTCTATGTGTGTATGTCCGTGTGTGTGTCTGCGTGCGAGCAGGCTTTTGGACACAGGTGGTTCTGGAGTGGACTTTTACAGGACTTGCCTCTTGTCATCACGTACATCACAAGTGAAAAGTCATAGCCTTAGGAAGCCCCACTCAGACCACTCAAGGCAGTGCTGCCTTTGCTCTCTGAATGTGTGTGTGCTCATGTTTACCTATTACTGTCTCCTCCACTAAATATAAGCTCCACAAGGAAGGAAACATGAACACCCATTCCCAGTACCTATAACAATGCACTGCTTACACTAGATACCCAATGCATGCTTAGCAAACAAATACTTTCTAAAATAATATAATAATATAAGGAGTACTTTTAAAAAACAATTTTAATTCAGATTTTACTAAGCAATATAAAACAGAGACTAAATACACTAAATCATTGATTTTTCAAGACTCTCCCTAATTAATTTCATGACAGGTGGCCCCCCAAACACGGTATTTATCATAAAAAAATATCATATATTAGGTGAGGTTTAGAATATGCGTTTAAGATCTGGTAAAGAGATCCATCAGATCTCAACACAGCAAAGCACCTTCAAAGTTATCAAGATTTTCCGGGGATCTTATATCAACATGATTGATGAGCCAACTAGTCATGCTTAAAATATGCCACTAGAAAATTCCTCCAAGTGCTGGAGAAATAGTTTAGCAGTTAGGAGTGCTTGTGACTCTTGCAGATGATCCAGGTATAATTCCAAATACCCATATGGTGGCTCGCAATCCTCTTTCACTCACATTCCAAGTGCTCTGACACCCTCTTCTCTTCTCTGTGAGCACCAGACACATGTGTGTGCAGTGTACACATGCAGGCAAAGCACACATACACATAAAATAAAAATAAATCATAGTTTAAAGAAGAAAATGGAAAATTCTTTCAATAACTACTCCCCACTTATTTTTTTCAAAGACAAGAAACCACAAATACTGTTAAAATACATGACTCAAAGATATCAGCATTTTGTATAAGCTATGAATTGTAGCTTACTTGTCTGTATTTTTATTTTTACTTTATTTATGGGTGTTATGTATGTATGCTACATGTGTGGTTACCCTCAGAGGCCAGAAAAGAGTGTTAGAGTCTATGGAGCTGTTAAAGGCAGTTGTGAGCCACCTGATGTGGGTGCTTGAAGTGGATCCTCTGGAAGAGCAGTAAGTGCTCTTAACCACTGGGCCGTCTCTCCAGAGCCCTACTTGCCTATAATTCAGAAATTAGATTTTTCTACTGTCAGAATGTGTTTGAACATAATTAGTGAAAGTCAACCATGAGCTCATGGTACTTTGTGAGTTAAAGAATTCTTCCTGAGAAGCTACCATTTCACCCTACCATACCAGAGAAACAAAACCAAACAATATGAGTAACTAGACTTTATGGTAGCTTTATGGCTCAGCGGTTAAGAGTACTGATTGTTTTTCCAGAGGTCCTGAGTTCAATTCCCAGCAATCACATGGTGGCTCACAACCATCTGTAATGGGATCCGATGCACTCTTCTGGTGTGTTTGAAGACATTGACTGTATTCACACATATAAAATAAATGAACCTTTTTTTAAAAAAAAAAACCTACTTAAATATTTAAACAGTCCTCCTTGGGGTACAAAAGCCCTAACTAGGAGAATTCAGAAAATATCAAACTCAGAGTAAGCATTCAATGTGTTTCTCCTAAGTGAACTGATAATGTGCAAAGATCAGAAAATGTTCCAGTCGTAAGGGAAGAAGAACATTTAATGTTTAAAGTGGGTCAGTCAAATTGTGGACAGTGTTTTCTAATACATTACTCCGTAAGTTGGTTAGCATGAGAAAGATAAGTTAGTGGGATGAATGAGGAGAGCCAAAGATGATCCCTCTCTTGTTAGAGGCAAGAAAAAAACAAACAAAAAAAACCAAAAAAACAAAAAAACAAAAAAACAAACCCTGCAGAGCATAAAGGGTCATGCTGACCAAGCAGGGGGAGCTGGTAGCTCTGGGGCTCAACTGAAACAGGCTGGGGTGGATGAAGAGAAAAGCTGAAACCTGATCCTGGTAGACCAGAAGGCTTAGAACTTATTATCACTAATCAAGGCAATTCCTGTGTTTCATGAGGTCATATTGTGACATGCATGTGTGAGAAAAATCACTCACGGGTAACTGCAGAATTAAGTGGTGCTGACTACTGCCACCCCCACATCAACCAGAAAGGCCTGACACAAGACACCCTAGATGCACACCAGCTATATCTTCTGGTCTATGTGTCTACAGTCCTCACGTCCCCTTTGGAGAACGTCACTAACTAGCACATACACTTTTTACTCTCTATTTTATCTTCCTACTTCGGTCCAGTTACTTTAGTTGGAATTATTCCCTCCCCCACCCCCCGTCTCTCCCTCCAAGGAACCATCGATTCAAGAACTATGCAGCGTCTATCAAATATATTTAGGCACTCAAGCTCCAAGAGTATTCTTATTGGTGTTCTTTTTTTAGGGGGAGGGGTACACATTTTAAAATAATACATAATACACTACAATAAGACCTATCTTTTATGATCAGTCCTTAATTTTAGGCTTGCCTCACTCATGACCTTTGCATACAAGAAAGACTACACAACTCTTGTAATATTTGTGACAATTTACATTCACACACACGCCCCACCTGGACAATAGAAAAGGCTTTCTAAAGAATACCTATGCCAGAAGCATATACACCTGTCTCAGTACACCTTTAAAAACCCTTCTCTATACAACTGTGCAAAACAAGGAAAGTTGTAATTTTTCAATGAGCATTCATAGTAAATGTCAATCTTTAAAAAAAAATATACCAGCATCCATGTTTGTGTACAATCAGTTTGCCACCATGAATCACACACACACAAACACACACACACACGTGAGCACACACTCTTGCACACACAAAACCTTTATTCACTATCAATTATTTTGTTTCTCTATGTCCTATTTTTCAGTGTAAATGTTATTCTCTACTGTGGGTTGAAGAGCTTCTTCTATCCTTCACGTAATTCATATCCCAGATTCCAAATTCACAGACCACATTCCAATTCTAAACCATTAGTTGGGAAACTGAGCTGTATAGAATTGGGACATGCCTATTCTCTGGAGATGGCATCAGGAGATACACAGCTAAGAACTCACTTGCCTTTTCCTTTTTGAATATCATGTGATAGTCTTCATATTTATCGGATATATGTCGGGAGGGCATCTATGCCACAGTGTACATCATGTGGAGATCACAGGACAAACTCCAGGAGCCAGTTCTCTCCTTCCACCACGTTCTTCCTGGAATTGAACTCAGACTGTCAGCGCTGGTGGCAAGGGCTTTTACCAACTGAGCCCTTTTACTGGCCCAGAATCTGGTCTCTTATGAGAGATATAGTTAATTGTCTAGGAGCCTGTTTCCTTGTCCATAAAACAAGGGTTAGGTGGAATTATAACAGTGATTTCTTCATGCTCCAAAGATCTAGGATTCTCTATTAATTCAGCAGGATTTGGGCAAAAAGAAAAGAAAAGAAAATCACAATACAATTCTCATGCCCAGCTGTATGTCCAGGTATTGTAAAAATTCCTTCCACACTTACCTGACCTGGTAGAGGCTCTCATTCTTAAAGAAGTGGCTAAATGTGTCAGCTATCATAGTTTTCTCTTGCATAATAAAGCCTTCATAGTTCTAACTCGGGTCTGACCGAGGTTTGCTCCTCAGGACTAACGTGCTCTTCCCCACTCCTCCAGTCTGCCAAAATTAATACTGGAGTTAAAATTATGGGTACCAGTAAAATTACCACATGCAGCAGATATGGTAGCTCCTCATAAAACATCTGAAACGTGCTTCTGAGATGCTTAGCGCCCACGGGGATGAGACGGCTTGACTCCCTTCAGCAAAACGTGCTACCTTTGCCAAGTTTTATCTCAGATGGCCCTGGGTGTGGGGGGAAATCATCCGCTCTCTGAGGTTACAGTTAAGTGAACAACTTCTCTGATACTGAGCATCAGAAGAATCTTGTGTTTTACGATTTAATTCAATTTATTAACCTCAATTTTATGTATAAATGCTGCTTGGTTCTTTTAACAGAAGGTCTACTACAATATTGTCCCAAAAGTTCTTCTGGAAAAACACATATCCCTTTCCTATGTTCGCTCACAAAGACCTCAAGCAGCCTTCTGAGGGGATGGAGCATATGGCTTCCATTAGCGCGCAGGCTGCTGAGAAGGTCTCTTTGAAACCAGATTACTATATACTTGACTTTTCAACTGTTTGTACTGAAATCTGAAAGAAAACGGGCATTGAAAACAGCACTTTTACTAGTTTAGCCTCAGTTTGTTTTAAAATGCCACCAACTTCAAAACTGTGAGGCTGGGTCCTCCTTGCAATAGGCAACGAAGGAAACTTGACATTTAACAACAGGAAAAGGTTTAGAGATTTTAGAACTTCTATGACAGCCTCTCTAGGGCTTTCTAATGCTTAATTTCAACCCTAATAGTTCTCTGACACAAAATCCAATTCTAAGATTATCTGAGGAAACTGTTTGAACTCAAAAGGTAATGTAAGGGGGGAGGGGGAATCCTATTGCTAATGCTGGAATTAATCTTGCCATTGGCTATGGCTTCCTCAGACACTTCTAATGAGAGCAGGGGTACGTGCAGTCGTGGTGACTCAAGAGCACACACACCAAAACGAGTTGATGGACTCATGCTCCTCGGAATGTTCGGCTCATGTCTATATGATGTAGAAAGGTGGAGCTGGCGGAGGAGATGAATTCAGGAGGAACCATCGCCTTCCTAGTTTCTGAGCTTCCATTGGCTGCCTAAGTTACACTCTTGCTACTGAGACTTGGCTACTGTTGGAAAACTGTCATAGACTACAGAAAGGTTTAAAAAAGAATCATAGAGGAAAGCAACTAGGGGAGAGCAGAGGGTGAAAGCCCCCTCCATATAATGAGAAGGAACGGCTGGCACCTGTCCCAATCCTAACACTTTGGACAACTTGGCTATTTGCTATGTAGATTTATAGTTGAAGAAGCAGAGTGGGACCAGGAGCTATCAGAAGCATGGCACACTTCAATTCATCACATCTTTGCTAAAACTCCATGTTGGAAGCCGACCACCAAGATGTGGGAGAAATTAGGGAGTAGAAACCAGCAGACTGCCGCTTACATTTCACAGGCTTGAGTATTTCACGAATGAAAGGGCTTGCACCCGAGGACAAGACCAGGCGTGGCTCTGCTTTCAACCAAGATATTAGTGACAAGAGCCAGTCTCTGTTCTCTACTCCCTGACCTATAATTAAATTAAAGCCATTCACCACCTGAGATAAAAAAAAATCAGGATAAAATACTAATCTTGGCCAATAACAATTAATACAGTCTCTTGGATATCATATAGCTCTATAGGCTCATAGCTAACGTGTGTCCCACAGAAGGGGGAGTCTTCCTCAAGAGCGAGCACCTCAAGTAGAATCAAATCTAAATTCTTAGTGGAAGCTACCATCTAAATCCCATCTATGTCCACCATCCAGACAATCCCTGCCTGTTTGTAAAAATACATCAGATGTTCCGATTTCTACTGATGAAAATTTTTCAATGATAATTTAATAAAGTGGTCTGACATTTGCAGGGGCGTTCTCGGAGTTAAAATCCCCGAGGCTTGGTCTTAGCCTCTGTCTTCTGGCTTCACCAGCTAAGATTTCAGGACTATACTGTGACTGATTTCTGTGAAATACAAGTATACCTCAACAACCAAGCCTAATTAAATACAGGTCAAATGCGGTCAGAGTGGCAGAAGCCAGATTGTAACAACCTTTACTGAACAACCACCACAGGAGACTCAAACTGTCACCCTACTGCCCCTTCCAACAGTCAGGGAGGTTGTTCTGAAAGAACTCAGAGAATGGCAAAGGACAGAAAGTTAAGCGGCCTTAAACAGAGTCGAAGAGAACCCTCCGACTTGCTGTGCCGTTAGGTCGCCGTCCTCCTCCAAATGTGACATGTCAGGGCAGAGATAAAACATCTTTGTTATTATACCAAGGGTTGAGATCTCCAGCTCTGTACTTCGTTAGTGACATCACTGGGGAAAAACTATTTAAGTTTTTGTGTCTCAATTTCTTCTCTCTTTTTTTTTTCATAGTGTCTACAGCAGTAATTCTAAATCTTCCTAACGCTGCGATCCTCATACTGTGGTGACCCCCACCCATGAGATCATCTTGTTACTCCTTCATAACTGTGATTTTTTTTTCCCTACTGTTATGAACTGTAAATATCTGATGTGCAGGCTGTCTGATACACAACCCCCAAAAGGGTCACAACCTACAGGTTGAGAACCACTGGTCAATAGTGATGTTGACCTTACGGTGACTTTGAGAACTAGGTGAGACCATGGATGTTGAACATACTGCCTTTGGGACCTAATATTTAATAAATAGTAGCTAGTATTTAAAAGACATAGTCTCCAAGCCTGTCTAGATCTAAACCATTTCTTTTTCACCCATACTTAAATTTATTCCAACAGAAAATTAATTTAATTATAAAAAATTTATTTATTTAAAAAACTGAATTTAGTTATTAAAAGAAGCCATTTAAAAAGATCTTAGCCCATACTGAGGCAGGAGGTTGTCCTCCTTACACTGTTGACATAAGTGTCTTCCTGATCCTCAGGAAGAGTACCTTCCCAGAGGGATTGGGATACTTCCACTGAGATACAGGGGGACTTAACGATTTGGGGATGAGAGACAATGGCTTTAGAGCAAACAGAAGACATGGAGTTCACTGGGGCACTAGAAGATGAGAAAGGTTATGTCCAAAGAGTTGTAAGGAGAGTAAAGAAAGCTGCCCTGTTTCAGAACTGTGACTGGGCCAACTCTCACACACACTGCATAAGAAACACCTCTTAGTACTAACGACAGGTGACGTTAGGAGTTAGGGTGATGGGCCCTGGGGTTCTCATTCCCACGGTGGTCATCTCTTCTCGGGAAAACTGTTCTGAAGGAGTGACACTAACATTGGGAATTTTGTTCTCTCCTTATTTAAGGACAGCTTAAATATCCTTAAAAATCCCAAATAAAATCCAAGCGGGCTGCTGTTAATGCCCATATTTAAGAGCCACGCACTCACATGTATCCCTCATGGTAAGTAAGCCCTGTGCCAGCGGGCTTGCTCGGCTTTCGCAGCTATAATGGCAACTCAGTGTAAGAAAACAGTCAGAATTTCCTGAGCCTCACATAACTCCGGAGGTTCACTCACATACCTTTGTGAAGATTTACTTTAAATTTTAATTTTTAGAGTGTACTGAGCTGTGCACAGTTCTTGAGTATATAGGAGGTATAAATTTATAATGTGTAATGATCAAATGAAGGTACTGATAAGCATCGCTTCTATATTGTGTCTCGTGGATTCTTCTCTTCCAGTTATTTTACATCTATCATAAAATGTTAGAGACTATGTCTCTCAGTCTGGGCTGTAAACAACAGAGATGATTCCCCTTAACAACTGTATTTTGGTATTTATTATATGACCTCTGTCATATTTCCTCTCCCTCTCTCCTTCCCAGTTTCAGGTGATTTCGAGTCTACTAATTTATAAGAACATATTTCACTTGTCCTAATGTGAGTGGCTTATTTCATTTAACAGGATGTCTTCTGATTCTATCAAAATTAAGGAGTGTTAATATTTTGCGTACATGATATAATAATGCTTTTCAATAACTTCCCTCCAACTCTCTACTGAGCACTCTCTGCATGTGAACAATTAAGAGGGAGTGTGAGATGCAGAAAAGTCAGGCATCTAGTTTTCAATGAGTACAGTTTAGACATAAAATGTGAAAAATTAATAATAAAATATTCCGGTTAATGTTCAAAGCATCCTATGAAGGATTGTAGGAAAAACAATAAACAGAAACACAAAGCACATGGCTAGCAGATTCGACAACAGGAGCCCACCCAGGACAGTTGGTATTCATACTTGAGAGACAGAGGTAGAAGGACTGGAAGTTAATGGCAGCCTCAGTTTTACATAGCAAGTTCAAGACCAGCCTTGGATACATAGAATGCTGTTTGAAAACCAAAGACAAAACAAAAACAAAATCTCTAAATAAAGCTCCAGTTGCTGAGGAAGTGCTAACAACTGACAAATGTGACCTCGTGAACTTACTTACGATGCTACTGCGGCAAAGGGAAGTTAACAGAAGGAAGAAACATCAGGAATAAAGAAAGAGCTTGGGTAGCTACACGTGTGACACAGGGTGACTATCTTCAATGTATAAACAACCCCAAAAACTGAAACAAAAAATTAAACAAACTAATCAATAAATGGAATGGTGAAACTGACAATTCCCAAAAGAAAAACCAGGAACAGCCAGTAAACGGGTCCCTCCAGTCATCAGAGAAATACAAATTAAAACCACCTTGAGATTCCATTTTCTCCCAATCCGGAATGGTAATCATGACATTTTAAAAATCCTGGCAAGGCTGTGGACAAAAGTAACTCTTCTATACCACTGCTGGGAATATAAGCTAGTATAACTTCTATAGATAAAATAAAAAGAGTTCCTCAAAAAAAAAAACAAAACTAAAACTACTGCATAATTCAAATGTAGCACCCCTGTGTATTTACCCACAGGACCTAAGTCCTACCACAGAGACACTTTCACGGTTCTCTGTACCACAGCACTGGTCATTGTGGCTCAGTCATAGAACTAAGCTAGGTGTGCAACAACAGAATGGAAACAACACACACACACACACACACATTCTAGAACATAAAGAATGAAGTTATATCGTTTGCAGGAAAATGGATACCTTTGGAGACAATCATATACAGACAATTAAACCAACCTCAGAGAAACAACGTATTTTTTTTCTTTTATGTGGTGGCAAGATAACACGTGAAATTATATAAACATGTGAAATATATATATATGTATATATATATATATATATATATGTACATATGGCATGAAAATAGAAGAAAAACTGAACAAGGGGTAATGGTAGGGAGAAGGGTGAGGCAGAGGAAGATAAGGACACACGGGGAATGTGTAGACACAGCACACTATTTACTTCTGTATGAAAGTGTCCTTGTGTGATACAGGGCCTATACAATGACTATATACAGTGGAAACCAAAAAGAAGGACGATCAGGTGGATGAACACACTTCCTGTTGTAATTTCCTTCACTCAGAAAGTTTATGTGGAAGAGAGACTTTAAATTGTGATATCCAGGCCATTTTCTCTCCGGTGACTTTCTAAGGCGGGACCAGCTGAGAGGCACAGGCTTCAGGAGTCGCAGGGGAGTTGCAGGGCAGCAGGAACAGGACCCTCTCAGCTTCCGAGTGACAGAGGTGGATCAGTGACCCTCTCTGCTCCTTCCCTGCAAGTGGAGGGCCTGCCTCCAGAGAGTGCTTAACCCAGAGACTCAGGAAAGATCCACCATTTTCTCTCCAGTGACTTTCTAAGGCAGGACTAGCCGGGAGGTACAGGCCTCAAGAGTTGCAAGGGAGTTGCTGGGCAACAGGGCCAGGACAAGCTCTAGTCAGAGACACCAAGAACATCTAACACCAGAGATCAAGAGACGGCGAAAGGCAAACGCAAGAATCCTACCAACAGAAACCAAGACTGCTTGGCTTCAATAGAACCTAGTACTCCTACCGCAGCAAGTCCTGGATATCCTAAAACACCGGAAAAGCAAGATTTGGATCTAAAATCATATCTCACAATGCTGATAGAGGAACTTAAGAAAGAATAACTCCCTTAAAGAAATATAGGAGAACACAGGTAAAGAGGTACAAGCCCTTAAAGAGCAAACAAAAAAATCCCATAAAGAATTACAGGAGATCACATGTAAACAAGTAGAAGCACTTAAAGAGCAAACTCAAAAATCCCTTAGGGAATTGCAGGAAAACACAAACAGGTGAAGGAACTGAGTAAAACCATCCAGGACCTAAAAATGGAAGTAGAAACAATAAAGAAATTACAAAAAGAGACAACTCTGGAGTTAGAAATCTTAGGAAAGAAGTCAGGAAACATAGATGCAAGCATCACCAACAGAATACAAGAGATAGAAGAGAGAATCTCAGGGGCAGAAGATAACATAGACAACATTGACAGAACAGTCAAAGAAAATGCAAAATGCAAAAAGACCCTAACCCAAAACATTCAGGAAATCCAAGACACAATGAGAAGACTAAATCTAAGGATAAAAGGTATAGAAGAGAGTGAAGACCTCCAATTTAAAGAGCCAGTAAATATCTTCAACAAAATTATAGAAGAAAACTTCCCTAACCTAAAGAGATGCCCATGAACATACAAGAAGCCTATAGAACTCCAAATAGACTGGACCAGAAAAGAAATTCCTCCCGCCACATAATAGTCAAAACAACAAATGCACTAAACAAAGAAAGAATTTTAAAAGCAGTAAGGAAAAAAGGTGAAGTAATATATAAAGGCAGGCCTATCAGAATTACACCAGACTTCTCACCAGAGACTATGAAAGCTAGAAGATCCTGGGCAGATGTCATACAGACCCTACAAGAACACAAATGCCAGCCCAGGCTACTATATCCAGCAAAACTCTCAATTACCATAGAGAAAACAAGATATTCCATGACAAAACAAAATGTACACAATATCTTTCCACAAATCTAGCCCTACAAAGGATAATAGTTGGAAAACATCAACATAAGGAGCAAAACTACACCTCAGAAGAAGCAAGAAGGTAATCTTTCAACAAATCCACACAAGCCTAATTCCACCTCTTACAACAAAAACAGCAATGTGACAATTACTTTTTCTTAATATATTAATATGAAAATTAATATTACCAACATATCCTAATC
>JADRCD010123859.1:0-47500 GCA_019843815.1 Montemys delectorum
TATATATATGACATTGCCTCATCTTCCTTGGTCATATTGACAAAGGTTGGTAATTTATTGCCATTCATACTATTGGTGAATCTGAATTTATGTAATTGTAATTATTAGCTTTAATTGTCAACTTAATCCAATCTCCAGTCTCCTGGCAAAAGAGTTTGGTTTGGTTTGGCCTTTGGGCATATTGTTGTGGTGTTATGTTAAATAAATTTATGTGAAAACTCTAGCCCCTTCTGAGTGGTGGCTTCATTTCTTAACTACAAGTTCCCAACCAATATAAAAGAGTTCAAGAAAACAAGACATGGGCATGCAAGGTAGCAGAGATCCATGTGTTTACTTTTTCTCTGATCTTGACTATGGATAGAATGATGTTTACATTCCCGGCTTTTGTCAGAACATTTTATTACAGTAATGCAAGTGAAATCAAAACATTTTACTGATTTAGAATGCCTTTAACAGTAATATGTCTTTATCAGGTTCTGGTGGGAAACCAAAAGGAATGGTAAGACCCTGTATTATTTGCGTTTGAAGTCTCTGATTATTCCTTTTTCAACTACTAATAAAGTTGTTTCCTACCCTGTCACTGTTATTTGTTCTTTTTCTCCTTTAATAACTCACAGCTCCTAAGAGCAGTTCTTTTCAGCCAGTCAGGGCAGATCACTTCGAACTTTTATTTTGCTTGTAATGATTTTTTTTTTTTTTTACAGTGCAATAGGTTTGAATATGGTTTCCTCATAATCCTTTTGTTAAGCTTCCTGCCCCATCATGTCCTCTGTCTCCCACTCCTACATTGCTTAGACCTTTCCACCTCCAGTATTTCCTGTCCACTTGTAGATTAAAACTTTAAATATTATATGCATGAGCCAATTATTGTAAAATATGTCTATAACATAAACCCTGGGGAGTCAGGGGCAGGAGGATCCAAATACTGAGGTCAATCCTGTCTAAATAATGAGATCCTGTCTTGCATAAGGCCCACAGTATGAAGAAAACAAAATTTTCATCTAATTTAGCACATAAATTCTCTGCCTATTATGTTAAAATAATTTCATTCTTTGAAGTGATTATAAATTCTGTTGGTGACTTTTTAAATGATAGCATAAGTCATTAAATTTAAACATTCAATTCAGCATTTTTATGATATGAATATGATTAGGCTATACCACCACCACACTAGTTCTTGTGTGAATACTGTTTTTACCCAAAGTGAATCCTATTATCAGCAACTAATTCCTGTTTGCTTCCTCTAATAATTTGACATACTATACACTACATTTTGTCATATTAGATGTTACACAAAAAGGGGACATGTGATATTACCTTATATTTCTGACATATTTAACTTACTACAATAATTTTTTAAGTTTATAGCATATAATAGTGTCTCAGATATTTTACAGCATATCACAATTTGTTTATCCATTCTTTCGTTTACATATAAATCATTTCTAATTTTGGACTGTTCTGATTAGTGATCACATTTATTTACTACTTTTTAGGTTGAATTTCAATTCAACAAAAGATTCAAATCAGTGACTCCTGCTGACTCTGCCGAATCACTGAGAAACTTGAAGAGCATCCTCAGAGGAGGCTGCACTGTTCTGCACTTCTACTACAATGTCTAGGGTTGCCTTTAATACCAGTCCTGCTTATTCTTCTCTGACTTCTGAATTCCCAACTTCCTAGAGAGCACAAAATATACCCATTCTGTGGTTCTGATTTTCATTTTTTTATTTCAAATAATGTTGAGAATCCTTTCCAGTTCTTAAAGGACATTGTTACACATTCTTAGAAGAAACTTCTATTTAAAATCTTTGTCAATTATATAATTGGATATTCTTATTTATTATATATGAGTTTCTTTCATATATTTTAAATGGCAGTTCTTTGAAATGCACCATTTTCAAAAATATTTTCCAATTCTCTTGATATCTTTTACATTTTGGTGATCTTAGAAATTTAACCCTTGTTGTTTAGGTTTTAACATATTTTAGATTACATTTTGTTTAAATAGGTTTTCAACTATTTTTATAGTTATCCAACACCCCTTCTTAAAGAAAATAAATAAAATGATTAATACATAAAACATTAATTCTCTGATTTGTTTTGATACATTATTAAGATTATGCTAAATATGTAAGATTATTTACTATCAACTGCATTTTATTAATTCATATGTAAATTCTCATGTGATACTGTAGTTATTATTGTAGGTCCATACAGTATTAGAGACTTGTACTATAACTTTGTACTGAATGTTTGTACTGTACTGTAGGTTTGTACTACAAGTTTTGTTATAAATTCTGTCTCAGGATGTGTGAGTGGTTCACATCTATTTAATTCCCATTGGAATCCTAAGATGAACTTTTTCATTTAATTAAAAGACTAAGTTAAGATTTTGAGAGTAATAGTGTGGATAACATTGGATCTGAACAACCTTTGAATGATCTAATTCAGAGACTGAGGAGAGCTTCCAGAAATACACCTATGTAACTTCTCTTTGACTGTGGTTGTACAACTTGCTAAACGAGTTATATATTGCATTTATGTTATTTTATCCCTCAGATAACATTTACGTTTGAGATTGTTTCTCCTTTAGGATATAGAATTGAATTGTCATTGCATGTTTTTGTTTGTTTGTTTTGTGGGCTTTTTTTTTTCAGTATCTTCATAAGATATCATCTCATTGATGTGCCCAGAGACTTATTTCTTAGTTGATTCAAGGTCATGTAAATTGATAACCAGAAATAACTAGCCCATAGATAGCATTGCTCTCCTTTGAAAGTGACAAAGACTATGTTAAGTGAAATATGGCAAATAGATGTTATACACATGTTTCAATATTTTGTCAGATAGTAATTTTGTATAAGAACAAGTAATATTAATACTCTCAGAAGAACAAATTATGTTGAATCATGATATTTCAATTATAAGTTAATGTCTATAAACTTTTGCTATACTTATCCTGCATTCCTTTTTTTTTTCCAGGAAACTAAGGATTTAGAAATCCTCTAGATGTTTATCTTCAAAGACAATCCAGCAGGTGAACACTGAAACCTTTGCTGAATCCACTTTAACCTAGTCACTGTTGTTTCTAATCTTCTTAGCTATAGGAGCAGAGTTTTACAGCTGCTGCTTTTACATTTACATCAGTTTTCCAGAATAGTGCCTGGCCATTCTTAAGAGGGCAATTACAGAGACATCAAATCCTATACTGCCTGAATCAACTCCGCATGATATGTAATACAGGTGCAGAAAGAAAATATCAATTGTAGGCAATTTTCCAAGTCAATCATAGGGATATTCAAATTTTCTAGAGGACACAGAATTCATGATGGAATGAGAAATCCAAGTGTTTGTTTTAACATTAATAACTATGGCTTTTCTCACCTTCCTTTGGTTTTCTTAGATAAATATTTCGAATAAGATTTACAGATTAAGATCTATATTATTATTTAAAGAAACATTAAATTCAGAAAATACGTCCATCAGCACATGACTTCCATAATTTGAAATAGTTACCTTCAAATAACGTGTCTCTGTGTGTATTTGTGTGTGTGTGTGTGTGTGTGTGTGTGTGTGTGTGTTTGTGTATACCTTGAAGTCTTATTTTAGCCCTGGAAGCTGAGGGTACCCATCTTGTTCATCTATTTTATATATTTTACTTGAAATGGCTAAGAATAAAATTTGTGAACATGTCAAAGGGATTAATCCCCCAAGCATTCTAAATACTGTTTCATAGTCTACCATGAGTATTTAAAAACATTCAGAAGTTTAATACATCATATTTTGAACATTTTTATACCCTTGTCCAATCTCCTACTTTGCCCAAACTTTAGTCCTTACACACCAAACATGTTGTTTTCTTTTTAAAAAAGAGTTGAGTTCCATTATGTAATGAATACATATTCTTAAATTAGCTCTTTATTTTTTGAGACTATAGTATAATTATACCAATTCTCTCTTCCCTTGTTTCCCTCCAAACCCTCCTATGCACCCCTTCTTGCAACTTTCAAATTCACGGAGTATGTTTGATTAACTATTGTTGCATATATATGCATATATATATATATATATGCATATATATGCATATATATATATATATATATATAAATTCCTAAATTGACTCAATACAACCTGCTCAACCTCTTTAATGTTATTTATATATATGTTTGCAGTGCTGACCATTTGAGATAGAATATCCAATTGGTGCACTCTTCCCAGGGGAATATTGTAGTTCTTCTAATGTGGTTGCTACTCTTGAAATTACACCCTGCCCATGTCAGTTTTTCTAACTGTCTTTCTTCAGTTGATGTTCATGTTGAAACAGTCACATTGCTGATATTGTAGGGCTGTAATTGGACAATATTAGGAGGAACAATTTCACAGTGAATTCTCCAGTCCTCCTGTTCTTATTGTCATCCAGCTTACTACTCTGCAATGATCCCTGTGCCTTAGGTCCGGGAGTCATTTGTAGATGCATCCCTTGGACTGGGGTACGCAAGCCTGCATTTTCATTGCTTGAGTTTTTCTTTAATGGTCTCCATATGTTACAAAGAGGAGTTTCTTTGATGATGGGTAATGACTACATTTATTTGTGGGCATAAGTACAGATATTGAGAATGTAGTTAGGGTCTATGCTGGTTTAGTAAAATAACAATTGTAGATTTTCTAAGGTCTATGCGTTCACTGACTCTGGATAGTTTGGTACGTTTCCACCACCAGGCATGATTTTATCTTTTGCAGTATTTATAGACAGCTTTTGGTTACTGGTCATGTACACATGCCAGTATTGCATCCATAGGGTTATCATGTCAGGCTGGTGTAACATTAGTTGCCCCTCCTCCTTTGGTAGCATTGATTTCACCTTTTAGTTCCATAATAGCTAGTCCTCATGGAGGAAGATTTTAAACTGTTCCAGATCAGGAGCCTCTAAGCTCTGTGTCTAAAATACATGGTGTCTTCAGAAATAGGAATTTACCTTCCACCTCTGGAGCTGCCTATACATTTTTATGTGTGTGGCTATCCACTGGAACATGTTAGATCTATCTGGTGTCATACCTTGAAAGAAAAATGATTCCTCCTGACACAGCATCTATCAATTGCCAATAGATCCTTAACTAGGGACTTTGTGTCATTCTCTTTCCATGTTGGGATTTTGTCTGACTTGTTTTTACATAGGTTTTGTGCTTTCTGTCATAACTGCTATGAGCTCATATGTGTAACTACGTCATTGTGTCCTGGGATTACTGTTTCATTGTGGTCATCTGATACTTCTGGCTCTTATAGTCCTTCTATTACATGTTTTCCAAAGGTCCCTGAGCCTTGGGAGAAAGAGATTATGAGATAGATGTCACATACAGGGATGAACACTCTGTGTCTACTCATTTGTTACACTTTGACCTGTCATGGTGTCTAATACAGATCTGTACCTATTTTTAAAAAAGCCTCTCTAGTAAGGTTTGAGGGATATTCAAATCTATTAACAAGAGGAGGTCATTAGGGACAAGATTAATACTGTGTTTCATTAGAAAAGTAATAAATTCTTACCTCGAGTCTCAAATATATCTAGCCACAACGTCTTGGTTCCAATAATGGTGCCTGGTATAGATTCCATTTTGCCTAGTAGACCTTAAAACTGATCAGAATATGGTTGGTTCCTTACATTCATGCCACTATTGTAACAGTCGGCATGTTTTTTATTTGTTCCTTTGTTTTGTTAGGCAGGCTGCTACTGTAACTTGCAAAGCTTATAACTAATTAAGAATGATGTTTTATTCTAGCAGCATATTTTCCAGGATTAAGAAAGCTAACCTGTAATAGTGAACCATACAGATCAATTCGAGATTGCTTTCTCCATGTTCTTTGACTCAAGTTTGTAATATATTCAGTGATAAGGATTTTATCATCAAATTTTGGGGAGTAACCAAAAGCAATAGCTATATTCTTTATATATCAGAGGTTTATGGGAACTTACTGGCCATCAGCTCCAGTAGATATAACCCAAATTTGACATTTTATTTATTAGCCTATGGTATCTAAAAGGGATATTGTTGTTCCTATTATAGGGTGTCTGATGTGAACAGATGTCATGACAAAGGCATCTCTTATATGGACAACATCTATTTGGGGATGACTTACAAGTTCAGAGGTTCAGTACATTATCATCATGGTGAGAGCATAGCAGCTTAGAGGTAGGCATGGTGCAGGAGGAGCTAAGAGTTCTACATCTTCATCTGAAGGCTTCTAGCAGATACTGGCTTCCAGGAAGCTAGGAAGAGGGTCATAAAGCCCATACCCACTGTGACACACTTACTCCAACAAGGCCACACCTACTCCAACAGTGCCACAACTTCTAATAGTACCTCTCCCTGAGTAGAGCATATATAAACCATCACATTCCACTCCTTGGCCCCATAGGCTTGTTCAAACACATGAGTATATGGGATCCATACCTAAACATAGCATAACATGAAATACGTTTAGTCCAACTTCAAAAATCCCCATAGTCTATAGCAGTTCCAACAATGTTAAAAGTTCAAAGTTCAAGGTCTCTTCTGAGATTCACCCCATCACTTAACTGTAATCCCCAAAGCAAGACAGGAAATCTGTTGGACATACTCCAAACTCTGCAATCTCCATGTCTGATATCAAAGCAGACTTCAGATCTCCAACTCCTTTCTCATCTTGGTTGGCTGCAATAAACTTCTGTCTCCTGGGCTGTTTCTACTCCTGTTAGCAACTTTTCTCAGGAGATAGCCCAAGACTCAGACACCTTGAACATCTTGGGGTTTCCAAGGCAACTTCAATGTTGCAGCTTCTGTTTCAATGTCTAGAATCCATGTTTAATCTTGTGGGCTCCTCTAAAAGCCTTGAGTCATTTCTCCAGCTCTGCCCTCTGTAGAACTCTAGGCTCTGGTTGACACCATCCCAACTGTTCTTGGTGATTATCCCATTGTACTAGTAACTCCAATACACTAGGATCTTTGGCTGCAATTAGGCTTCACCAATAGCCTCTCATAGGCTCTGTATGGTACAAGCCTCAACTCCATTGCATGACTCCTTCAGTCTTGGGCCATCAACTGGAACTGAGGCTGAATCTTCACCAATAACCTTCTATGGCTTCTCACAGTGCTAACCCTCAACTGCTCTTCAAGACCCTTTCATGCCTTCAAAACCACGGCTACGCGGGTGACTCTTACATATTATGAAGTATAGCTACAACATGAGGTATAACTTTAGCTATCTCTAGAACACAGCTTCTTTGTGTTCTTAGAAAATATTTTCCAGAAGAATTAACCTCAGTGATGCTGGTCTCTTCTCCACTAATTTCTTAGCTCCAGCTAACTGGCATCAATTGTCTCAGTAGTCTCATCCTCTTGACTATAAAGCCAGAGCCACATGGCTAATGATGCCAACAGTCTTGATGCTTGCTGAGGTTGGAACATTCCTTCCTTATTCTATTACATCATCACCAGCTTTCTGTTTTCTAAACACCTTCACAGAATAGTTTGGTTGTATGGAACTTGCTCTGTAGATTGACCTTGAACTCAAGAGATCTGCATGGCTCTGCCCCCTGGGATTAAAGGCACATACTACCATGCCTGGACCTATCTTTAGCAGGATGGGCTCTTTCCCCAAAGTCACCACTCTTTTAATTCAATTTAATATCTTAATTCAATTAACACAGGTCTCAACTCCATTTCTCTTCCTGGGGTCCTTTAATACTCAAGCCATATATTTTATATTTTCCTTTCTAAGCTTGCTATGCTTATTCAAAATGTTCTTCATGAGATTTAACCACAGAATGAAGTCTGTGATAGGCATTTCTGAGACTTCCTTTGTCAATGCAATTAATCTGAATCTCTTCACCTTAGCATCAGACAGACTTTTTACACATGGGCAAAAACCAGCCACATTCTTCACCAAAATACTACAAAAACAGTCTCTAGGTCACATAGTATAGTTCTTCTCCACTGAAACCTCTTGGGCCAGGTCTGCAAAATTCAAATCATTCACATCAACAAAGTCTTCCATATTCCGACTCGGATGGCTCATTAAGTTCCACATAAAACATTCCATTGCTTTCCAAATCCTAAGCCCCCCAAATCCACATTCATCCAAACAAAAACATGGTCAGGCTTATCATAGCAATACCCCAGTCCCTGGAATCAACTTCTGTCAGTTATGGTTTCCCTGCTGTGAACAGATACCATGACCAAGGCAACTCTTATGAGGACAACATTTATTTGGGGCTGACTTACAGAGGTTTAGTCCATGATCATCGTGGTGGGATCATGGCAGCAACCAGACAGACATGGTGCAGCCTTGAGAGTGCTACATCTTCATCTGAAATCTGCTAGCAATTACTGGTTTCCAGACAACTAGGATGAGGGTCATAAAGCCCACACCCACAGTGACACACGTACTCCAACAGGGCCACACCTTCTAATAGTGCCACTCCCTGAGTCAAGCATATACAAGACATCATATAGGGTAACTCTATTTATGTTTCTGTAGTAGTAGTAGTTTTGTGTATAACTTCTTCAAAGGGGTTTTAGGTGTTTTTATCGCTCCCTGTATTTCCTCCTCAAATGACTCTAGCATTCCCATTTAATCCTTCCTGTTCCATCATTTTTATTTCTTTCTTTATACTTCTGTGATCTGTATTCCCTCTCTGTTTAGGCTCCTCATCATAGATGTTGGTGCTCTGCTCTAACATCAGAGGCTAAGCAGTGTCTGGCTTGTTTAGTATGTAGATGAGGCACACCATCAGTTCTTAGCTCATCTCATGTACTTAGATGCTATGGACTAAAGGTTCTTCTGCCCAAATTTTGAGAATATATCAATTTCTCCTCTTTTTCCTCTTCCTTTTTCTGCCTGATTCTTTTTTAGTTTTTTCAAAACTACTTAACAATTTTATCATTTAGTCTGTTTTACCACTTAGAATGTTAGACCAGATTACTAGTTCAATATCTTGCTACACTTAATGCTATGGTGCTACAGGATAGTCATCATTCAAATTTAAATTTCTTTGGACTTGGAACAGAAGTCAGTTTGTAAGTGCTTGCTGTGCTAGCAAAAAGCATGTAGTGAAATTCCTAGAGCCCATATAATAATGCAGAATTTTGATGAATGCTTGGTGTCCTCTTCCAATCCAGGCACTAGGGAGGCATAGAGAGGACAATCCCTGGACTAACTGTCCAACCACTTTACAGAGATAACTAGCTCCAAGTGGATAAAGACACCTTGCAAAGGAGATGAATGCTGTCCCTGAGGATGCCATCTAAAGCTATCATTTGTCCTCAATGGGCATGTTAACTTGTGTTTTTAAAATCATCATGCAGGGATTTTAGCATGTTTAGAACAATTTCTCTGTTTTCTATGATTTGTGTTGATTTTAAGGAAAAGGGAGCAGAAGATTTTGTACTGAAACATAGATATCTACCATAATTTAGATTTTGAAGATGACAGTTGAGCAAGATTCCAGTTCCAGTATAGAGTAGCTGTATCCTTCAGCAGTGATCTGCTAATCTGTGCTTTAGACTTCATGTCTGCATTTGAAATTGACAAATAAAAGCCCTAAAAATTATACTCAGAATATGACAAATCATTGTTTGTAAAGCACTAACAATAAGACATAGTCTTTACAAAATTTTATAATATAGGTAATTTAACTTTGATTATATTATAAGTTAGAGTTATAGTTATGTTTATTTCTATAAAAACTAAAATATCCAATTATAAGCTCCTAGTAATTATCAATCACACAGAAACTTCCTATAGCTGTATCTATTTATTTATCTATCATATATCTCTATTACCATCACTATCTGTATCATGTATTCCTATCACTATCTCTACATCTATCTACATCTATATACCTATATCTAAATATGGAAGGGGGAAAGCTCAGGAGGTCTCCACATTATACAAATAACTACAGAAATCTATTGAGCACAGAGAGTAAGATGAAGTGTCCTCACCAGGACAGAGCACACCAACTGATTATCAAATAATGAACACCAAATAATCAATCATGAATATAAACATAAAATTAACATTACAGAAACTAAACATGCTCTACCTATGTTTTTAATAATATATACATATATCTATGAGTTAGAGAGAGACAGAGAGACAGAGAGACAGGTGGGGAGAGAGACAGAGAGACAGAGAGAGACAAAGAGACAAAGAGAGACAAAGACAGACAGAGAGAATTAACTTTTAAAAGTGGTCACAAATTTGATAGAGAGCAAGAAAAGATACATAGCAAGGGTTAGGAAGGAAGAAAGGGGTGAGAGAATTTATGAAATGATAATCTTCCAATATAAAACAAGTAATTTTAAAAAATTATCACTTACTGTTTACAAACTGTATCCATACTCAGAATGTAATGAGAGTCTAATATTAAACGTATATTTTCTTTTATCAAGTATATGTTTTTAACTTAATTCAATAAGTACATTTTTTTTATATTGGACATTTGTCATTACATTTAGAGCTTTTATTTCTGTGAATGAAATGATGCATAAATACTTCTTTTTTAAACTTTTACAAAGCTCATTCAAAGCCTTTCAAGGCTTAATTTCAGTCATTTGAAAATAGAGTGGTGTATCTGATTTTAGTGGTTATAAGACAAGAAAAGAAATCAAATCAAAGTTTAAAGGCATATAATTTAATTTCTCTCTTACCTTCAAATCAATAACAAAAGTACTCTATCATTGTGGATGTAACCCAGGGATGAAAGAAAGGCAGATATTCTAGATGCATTCTTGTTGGAGAGTACAAAGGTAGTACTATTGGTTTGGACTCTTTAATATAGTCTCAATGGACAAGAAGAGACACTGAGTAAGGATTGTCGCCATGATGTTAGTATTATGACTTATCACTGAATGCCACTATCCATGTGACTTATGTTTTTTAAAATGCTGGCTAGGAGCAAGGGGAGGATGACGAACAGACAGGCATACAGACACAGGTGCAATGGAGCAGAGATTGGATAGGTTCCCTAACTACTGCAAAAGAGAGCTTCACTTTTTTTTTATTGGGTACAGGACAGGGGGAAGGGTTTGCTAGTCCCTGTAGTAGGTTTACAGAGGTCTCTACATGAGCAACCTCAGACTCTCAACTTCCAGGAGGAGGAAACCACAGTTACTAGACATTGCACACACCGATCAATCACTAATAAACATTTCTCCTCTTCCTCTTCTACCTCATTCTCATACTTCTCTTTGTCTTTTTTCATGGGCTTGTTTACATGATGTGTTTGTATTAACACATGTTCACAGGTGATAGGCATATAACTGTGGGAAGAGGATGTGCGTGTCCTGTGTGCATCCATATGTGAAAGGCTAAGGTTCATGGTGGGAATCTTCCTAGATTGTTCTTCCACTTTGTACTGTGTAAAGCTTGCACATATGGTAAGTCTTACTAGCCAACTTGCTACAGTGACCCCTTGTCTCTGTCTTTTGAGGTTGGAATAATAAAGTGAGCCAACCACATTCAGGCCACACTTCTGGGTTTTGAATATATAAGATATATTCAAAACTCCTGGTTGCGTGGCAATATTTCTATCCCCTGAGCCATCTCTCTAGGCTATCTTCTTTACTGATCTTGCTAGTTGTCTCTTGAGTACAGTACCTCTGCCGATATTTGCTTTCTGTATACTTGAATGTTGTCATCAATTAGAGTACAGAATCTAGAAAATTATTCATCTGGAATAACAATAAACCCACAACAGCAAAAACTATTCTCAACAATAAAAGAATTTCTAGGGGAATCACCATCCCTGACCTCAAGCTGTATTACAGAGCAATAGTGATAAAAACTGCATGTAATTGGTACAGAGACAGGCAAATAGATCAGTGGAATAGAATTGAAGACCCAGAAATAAATCCACACACCTAGAGTATTCATGATTTAATTTTACATACTTTGAGGAAGGTATAAATAAGACTTACCAGATCAGAGAGTCCAGTTGTAGAATGATCTAAGGCTATATTTGAGGTAATTTGTGGTTCTGGGTTCCATCTCTCCTCTCAGAGTGTCCAGGCATTGCTATTACATCATCTTAGAGAGAGCTGGACAAAGTACAGAGAAGGTGGAGTCTGCAATCTGATTCTCTTAACAGAGCATCAGACACCTTTACACTCCAGGCCAGGAGAGGTGACGTGGAGTCCAAAATGAATGGGTTCTGTAGAACTCTAGACCTATGGAGAATGCCAGGGTAGAATTACAGCTCATAGCAAAGAACTAAAGAGATTTGGTTATGGGATCAGGGACGCCCAGGGTCCTACAGTGGTTCATGCTCTGATATGAGTTTTTGTGTGTAAATAGAATCAGGAAGGCCAGCTCGTTCAAAGGTCTAAGGATGTATGCTTGGTGGGAGAGAGAGGGTCCTTACCCAAGTGTTAGAGCCGAGTTAAAATCAGCCAGCCTCAGATGATCCTTTGTGAAATAGCTTATGTTCTTTATTCTATGTGGAGAAGGGCTATATAAAACTTGGGGAGTGGGATGAGATTTGGAGTGCAAATGAATTCATTGACTGCAGATGCTGGTGACACTTTATTGGTATGGGGAAGACTTCAAGGTGCTGGGTTCCCTGCTGACGACCTGCTTGGGTGTCACCAGGTTACATGCTCCAAGACAGGCACAGAAATAGGAAGGGAGTTAGTACTGATTTTAGGATGAGATTTAAATCTCAAATTTTGAGATTTCCAGGATTTGAACATGCTCCACCTTGCCAGTTCTGTGCCTATTGCTCTGGTGGAACAGTCCCCATGCACCACATTAATTAACAATATATTTCTTGTACATGTGCCCAAATATTTTACCTAATATTCTGTGTCCTGCAAATGAATTCCTTTGTTAACTGAAGAAATATTTGAATCTTTTAAAATGATGAAAGAAGATAACTAAACTTTCTACTGTACAAGCGGATCACTTGGAGTTAGCAGCAAAGGCAAACTCTTACTATTCTATTAACATTTTTCTTATATTAAGAAAATTTCTCTAACATCTGAAGTATCAGAACAGATACATCTCAGTTATGATAGTGATGTTCTGTTTTGATACATAAAAATCAGTCATATATCTGATATTAAATTAGAGTACGCTAAAGTCAGATTCATGTACTCTCTCTTGTAATCTCACTCATGAAGATCTAATGTGATTGGCAATCACTTTATAAACATCTAAACTGTGACACAAAATAGTCTAAGAATCTACATTCATGTTGATATTTATACAAAGAGGAGCACACTAATACTGAAAGGAAACATGGTATGAGCCAGTGAGCTGCACTGTAGATACCATTATCCTCAAAACAATTGGTGTGTCAAGCACAGCTGCCACACGCTGACTGTTCAGGGAAAGAGAGCAGCCAGGAGTTCACCTTAGCTTGGTTGGTCATCACTGAAAGGAAATTCACTGGGATTCTATCGGGAAATGCAGAATTTAGAACTTCTGTCTTCCTAAACAAAATAATAACTTTTAAAAAAGAATTACGTATTAATGCCTTTGATAGTAGTTACTTCAAAAGGTATGAAATAATTTCAGCTTTTTTTTTTTTCTTTCAGAAAAGTACTTGTCTGTCAAAGTGAAAGTTAAACATTTACACTTTCCTTAGCTGGCCACAGCACTGAGAACTAAATAAAAGAACTTTCTTCTCTCATTCTCTCCTGTTTTGTTCTGTTCATTGTTTATTGGTTTGTTTTGTTACCTGTTTTGGTAAATCTGTAACTCAAATATGCCCCAGCAATGAAAACATAACTCAATTAATATGAATACAAGCTGTGCACCTAGATTGGGCAGATGTACCACTACACTACCATCTTGCCCATCTATGAGACCCCTTAGAACTTGCAGTTTCTCCAGGCCACGCGCTTCTGCTCTGCTTTCCTTCCACCTCCTCCTTCTCAGACATCCTTTCTTTCCCACTCCTCCTCCTTCTCTCTCTCTCTCTATTCTCAGCTCCATTTTCTGTTTTCTGTCAATCAGAAATTTATTCAAATAAATTTCTAGCCTTTATTTTACAAATAAAGGTGGGAAGAAAGTTTACAGGAAATCACCTTGAGTGCTAACTCATTCTCTGTTTGCAACCCCTCCCAGGAGAACGGAATTAGCATCAAATTACAAATAGCCCCAGAGCTATCCTCAACAGTTAGTAGAATAACTGATAGGTAGGCTAATGAATGTCCACAAATGTGCCATGTGGAGAAAAACTCATTTATGAGGCAGTATCTCCTGGACTTTTAGTTTGAATATTATGTTAAAATATTACGTAGTTTAGCCTTAAGCTTTCCTTCAAAAGGCTTTTCAATTAGCTATTTCAAAGGAGATTATATATAAATTTCTTCATAGTGTCTGTCTCATTCTTCATAGAACTTAATCAAAATGTTTTTCTTGGAATTTTTATCAAATATTTATATACCTATGCTTATGGCACTGCATAGGTGTGTACAGTTAAGTAAGTGAAGACGTATGTGGTTCAGATTTCTGGCTGAGCTGTGGTTAAGAGCCTTGAGAAGCCATCTATTATGTAATATAGACTAGCTACATATTCATGGAAATTACAAGAAGTTGATCTGAATCTGATTCATGTGGACCTCTGCTTTAAGTTTATAAAGTATAACAATAATTTGAAATAATAGATTTATTGATTCTTTGAAATGTTCATATATTTATACAATGAATTTTGGCCTAATATGTTCCCTGTTCTTCCCCACGAGAACCTACCAACCCACCTCACTTGAGAGTTCATATTTTCTTCTAAAAATTATTATTATTGTTACTATTAATTATGAATATTATCCTATTTAGTCAAAATAGTGTTGACCTTGTGTGAATTGGTGAAGGGTTATCCACCAGGGCATGAACTACCCACTACCAGTCATATCCCCAAAGAAAATTTGCTTGTTCCCTGTGCAAACATCTACTGCCAATTGCTCCTCATATAGGGACTGGGCCTTTGGATCATTACAGCCCTTTTCATGCCATAGTGTTTAGATGTTTTGATCCTATATGGATCTGTGTAGCAACCTCCATTGCTATGAGTTGATGTGTACATTAGCAAATATTTCATAGTTTACCACCCCATCTACTACTTCTTATGTTCTTTTTAAATACCTCTTCACCATGTTCTCTATGTTTTGGATATGTAGACCTTGATAAAGATGTTCTCTCTAAAGGTGAGTACTCATGGTTGTGTACTAATACTTTTTGAAAACATTTTTTTTCATTTAATAAGTTTAATTATTTTTTTCCTTCTTCAAACCCTCCCAGAATTTACCCTTCATTTCATTTTCATTAAAACCAATTTCATAGTATTTTGCTTGTAGAATAAAGTGTTATTATTATTAGTGTTTTTGGTTGTTTCATACCAATGCAGAAGGTTCTATTGAATATTCCCCTTCATACTTCCTATTTTTCTTAATCCCTATTTCATCATTCAGGAGGAGGCTTTTAAACCTGAGAACATATAGATGATTTGTTTAAAATTGAATCAATATTATACAGATGTTCTGGGATGAACACTCTAAGAGTCAAGGCTTTAAGGAAGCTGTTCAGAATCCTGGAATGGAGTGGAACTTATTGGCGAAATATATGTGCAAAGTTTGGAGTGATAAAGTAGTTCTTTTTTCCTTTTATAGGCTAATTAGGTTTTTTTCTCAAGCCTTCTCACTGACTTTGTAGCTGCACAAAATATCAAGAGTCTCCATTGTCTTTATCAGTTAAGAAATATGTACCTATGCACAGGTTATCATTCATTTTCACTCGAGTTAGAATGTTGATGAACCGTATTGTTTTCTTTATTTTATTCTTACCTGTCAGAGCCTTAAGTGCATCAACTTGAGAAGTGTTGTAAAATACACTCACTTCATCTTACTTAGTGACACAGTTTGTGCATTTTGTTGGCTTCAGTGCTGTGAGTGCTGTACATGTATTAAAAAAATTCTATCAAATATAAACTTTAACATATTTAGCATCTGGTATTTGGGTATAAACAGATGGCTGTACTGCAGATGTTTTCAGATATTTGACTACTGATCCACTGTAGCTCATAAATCATGATTATATCCAGAAGTACCTGATGTTTAAGAAAATTAAAATAAAACTTTCTTAGTAGCTGTATAAAACTATAATGATTCCACACACACACATATACAAGCATGTATCTATATTTGAAGACAACTAACATACATTTAAGTAGCCACTTTTACTCTAGCATTTCTATTATACTCAAAGGTTATAAAGGACACATAGACAAGCCAAATATATATTAAGGAGGATGCCAAGCATACTAACTAATGTTAACTTAGAACTTTGTTTGTGACAATTCCTTTTCTAATAGTAATTTTTGAGATGGACTCTGCTTTTTTTCCATTTTACTTCATACATATGGGTGTTTTGTCTATGTGTAGAACTGTGCACCAGGTATAATAGTTTTGAAGGCTACAAGAGAGATTGGATTCCCCAGGACTGGAATTACGTGAGAATCAAATATATATCATCTAGAAGATTACTTGGTGCCTTTAAGCACAATAGCATTTTTCCAGTCTGAAACCACTTTTAAAAATATGTATTAATATTTGTATGTACTTCCACAGCTCAGTATGCTATAAGGCAAAGGGCATGTCATAATGCGCATATTTTACTAGAGGCTTACATTTTTATTGTAACTTAAAGAAGAAATGAATAGGATAGAATTCTGGTTTTATACATAGGGAAGAGGGAATCATTAAAGTTCAAATTAATCTGTAAATTTACAAATGATATTTAAGTTTGCAAGGCATCTTTATCAACTTTCATGTAGATCTACATTTTGAATTTCTAACAATTATGTCAGCTGTCTTGATATTATGAGAACTTACTCTTGTCATGTCTTTGACAAAGGTATTTCCAAAGCGTTCATGAACATAATGACAAAGGAAACACCCTAGGCATATGTACAAGCATACTTGATAGCCGAATTATTATAATTCCTTACTCTTGACTCTGCTTTCCTCATGGGCATTTTACTGCCCACACTGGAACACTTGATGAAGGTTTTACTAATTATGCATATGAAAATTTGCATAAGAGCCATCTATCTAAACAACTTACACATTTGTTTTACGTTCTCAGAAATTTTGTGCCAGATGGAATGAATTTCAGACTTTTAGAAGTGCATAATTATTGAAAGCATAAATTTAAAGGAGTTGAGGTGCAAGATTGCAAGCAGTGAGGAAAAGAGTAAAAAACAAGGACACAGTTAAGTGTCCTTAGATTTTATGATGCATTGAAATATTAAATTAGAAATTTCTGATAAAAGTTGTGGTTTATGGTAGATTATAATAAGTCAAGACACACAAATATTTGTAGGCATGTTTCTCCATGTTCATGATCACTAATGTTTGTCTTCTTCTGGGATGTCATTTATTGTCCTGTCATCCTTTCCCTTCTGTGATAATACCATAAAGTGCCATTCACTAGTAGCTGATCTCACTTCCCCCTTACAGAGATGCTAATTAAGCATGTCCACAATAGTGCACTGGATTCAATTTAGCCATGGACCTATGTCGTAAGTCCTGCCAATATAGTGGAGATTCCGTTTCAAGGTTTTCTTTCATTTTTTACCTGTTTTCTCAGGTTACACCACTGCCATTGATAACTGCACTAAAGCCTGCATAGCTTATCATATGATAAAGCCAATGTTGCGAGTCCTGCAAGGGCTCCACATATTATAATCGAACTAGTTTCTTCTATGTATTCACTTGTTGATAATTCCATCTGTGTATGTAATGCATTTTGACAATGCATATCCCTATTACCCTTATGTATCTCTTATTCTCACTGAAACTTTTCTTCTTAATGCTCCTTCTACTTTCATGTCTTGTTTTCTGGCCCACTGTGTTTATTAGAGAAGAAAGGATGGATGAAATATGAATTATTATCCTAACAGATAATCTGTGTATTATTTTTAGTTCATAGAATTTTTTTATTTCATGAGCTATACTGAAGATATTTTAATGTAGAAGTTGACAAATGACCTCCAACTATTTTTTAATAAGTTATTTTTTATTTATATTTCAAATGTTACTCCCCTTCCGGGTCTCCCTCCCAGAGTTCATCATCCCATTGTACATTCCCTTTGCCTCTGAGAGAGTACTTCCTCACCCACCAATCCAGTCCCTCACTTACCTACCCCAACCTCACTCCCCCTGCAAACATACTCCTTTCCTGGGGCATCAAGTCTTTACAGGGTAGGTACATCCACTCCCACCAGACAAGGCAGTCCTCTTCTATGTTCCAAGGGTCACTGACAAGCCCAAGTATGATCTTTGGTTGGTAGCTTAGATTCTGGGCGCTCCCAGGGGTACAGGTTAGTCAATATTTTTGTTCTTCCTATGAGATTGCCATCCCCTTCAGCTCCTTCAACCCTTCCCCTAACTCTTCCATAGGGGTCCCCAAACTCAGTCCATTACAAGTATCTGAATCTGTCTCAGTCAGCTGCTCCTAGAGCCTCTCAGAGGACAGCCATGTTAAGTTTCTGTCTGTAAAGACAACATGGCATCAGTAATGGTGTCAGGGTTTGATGCCTGCACATGGGATGAATCCCAAATAGGGGTGGTCACTGGATTGCCTTTCTTCTCTGCTCCATTGTTATTCCTGCATTTCCTTAAACAGGAACAATTCTGGGTCAAAAATTTTGAAGATGGGTGGGTGGCACCATCTATCAACTTGGTTCCTCAAACCAGGGCTCCACTAGAAGAAGAAAATTCATTATAATAATTTGCCTCATAAGTGAAAATAAAGGCTGACTTAGCCCCCACCATTTTCTGGTGCTACCAGTTTTTATACGATATGGACAAGAATGGGCTTTGCCAGCATTCTGTATGTCACATACAAAACCCATTTAGCCTTTATTGTCTCAAGCATACACTACCCCTTGCAGTGCCGGTGCTAAAAATATCTTGTAAAAACTAAACCAGTCTAGCATTTATAGATGAACAAAAAAAAGGAGTTTTTCTTTTTTTAAAGTTTAACTGGTTTATATCAAACATTTAAAAAATTTTCTTCTTTTAGAATACTTACATTATCTTCACTGGTAAAGGCCTGCAAGCAGTTATTTTTGTAGTCTTTCATACTTATTTTATCAATTAGATATACAGATTTCTCAGATTAAGTAACCACAGGGCAAAGTAAATTCTGATAATTTCATTACTCATGTATACAGATAGTAGTAGCAATAGGCAAATATAAGTGTAGTATTTTACTTTTAATAAGTTATTATCTATAATCTGGCTATCAACTGTCATTTATTTAGCTACTTTATCCAGCTAATAGAGCTATCATCTATTTTGTTTTTTACAAATTTATGTATCACTTACCTATTATCTATTTATCTGATGGCTGATTTGGGTGGGTAATCATGAAGCTGGCCTAGTCTAGCTGCCTTGAGAGGCATGTATCATAGGCATTTTAGCTTAGAGTCCATGGCTCCTGGGCACTGTGTGCCTTTCAGTTCCTGAGAAACTGAGGCAGTGAATGACTCATGTCACCTGTACTTCTCTGCATTTCCTAGAAGTCAGTGAGACATATAGAAGTTTGACAGGATAAATACTCTTACAAATCAATTTTATATACCATGTAAAACTTGCAAATGCCACTGTATCTTGGTGACTACCATTGTATTCTTCCTGGTGTAAGAATCATACTCCAGAATCAAATAATGTGCAAAGGCAAAGAGCATTTATTCTGCAGAAATCCAGCATGTGGGGGTCTACAATTTATCAAAATGGAAGACAGCTTCGTGCGCTTGGTAGCTGTAAAGCCTATTAGAACAGAGTGGGTGACGTTTACCTTTCTTTCCCTTGATTGATTGGCTGTATCTCCAGGGATATAGGTGCCTTAAGGATTGGTCAAGGCTCTGGAAAATTGTGAGGTCTTTTTGGAACTGTTGTGATTTATAACTGTTCTTGGCTCAGACTTGTCTCAGCCCAGGTGGTAGGGCAACTCCTGGCAGCTCTTGATTGGCTGACTGTGGGGTGATTTTTCCTGGAATTGACTTGATTTGGATTTTTCCAGTTCTGGGAAACAGAAACTCAAATCTAGTCTCCTGAATTGCCAGTTTGTAAAATTTACTAGTTTCTTTTTTACAGTTCTTTATAGCTATATGATCTGCAACAGGTGTCCTTGGCTTGGAAAGCTCATGGGGGAAGATGCTTATCCATTCTTAGTTGCACCACTGCAGAAATGATACACATTGTTTCTTTCATGATCTGTATCTAGTTGACTGGCTCACCCAATTGTGAGAGGCTAGTAACTTTGGATCTGCAGAGAATATTTTGTATATATTACATGCTGTTAGTACCAATTATAGGAATAATAAAATCATTTTTAAAACAAAATTTAGAGTAAGAATACATGCTAAAAGTTATTAAGTAGCATCACACATACATTCATACACAAGTACATAACAATATATATCACTGTGAAATGTGTCAAATATTTCATTTTTACTTATTAAATAGTTTGTGTTCAGACAGAATTGAGACTATGAAAAATTAACTGTATTTCACAAGCATGTAGACTTACCTAAGAGAATATAAATAACAAGATATGACCTAAGATAGTTTGGATTACAAAGTTTTGCATAGCTACTATAAAGCAAAGTAAAGCAAAGCAAAACAAACACAAAAATCTACATATTTATGTTGTTTGCTTAATCACTATAATAGTAATAAGAACAATAACCAAGATGATTAACTCAAAAATAGGAAATAATAATTTTGTATTACAGTTTTGGAGAGTTCAGGGCATCATCCATAAATAGCTGCTGGTGTTGACATGTGGTAAAACATGCTGTTTACCTGGTGCCAGCTGGGCATAAAAGGAAAAGGAAAGGGAAGACGATGGCCCCAGTGTCTCTATCAGAGACACTCCTCTCAGACTCCATAATTTATTTCGACTAATCTTTCCATACTAATCATCTTCCATCACTCAATAACTTTATGCTAGAAGCCAGCTTTTAACCCACAGACTTTGGGCAGGCATGAATACAAAAATCTCGATGTGCTTTATAGTACAACAAAGTAACACTTGCTTAAAAAACAGAAGAGGTTGTGGGTATTTGAAAGAAACCATGGAGCATAACGGAGTATGTAAGCAGCAACCTGAAATTCTAAATTCTAGGCTTTCCTAAACACTTGCTGACTTACACAGATGTTGATAAAAATCAGATCTCTCAGAATTAAATATTTTATCTTGTTATTTCTCTTATAGGGTCTCCTAGTTTATTATGTTATGATAAAATAATGCTACAAAGAAATATGGTTTTAGAAACTGTTTCTTTTAGCTTCCAGCTCATACTTCATGGTTAAGGAAGACAAACTCAAAGCGTGAACCTAGAGACAGGAACTGAACCGGGAGGAATAGAGGAGTACTGCTTAGTGTCTTGCTTCCTTCGGTTTGCTCAACTACCTTTATGGAAACCAGGAACAGCAATATCAACCAATCAGACTCCCCAGAGCTCCCAGAGACTAAATTACCAATCAAAGGGTACACATGAGGGGACCTATGGCTCCAGCTGGAAAAGTAGCTGAGGATTACATTAGCGGGCATCACTGGGAGGGGAGCCCCTTGGTCCTGTGGAGGTTTGAAGACCCAAGGTAATGGAATGCTAGAGCGCTGAGGTAGGAGTGGGTGGGAGAGTAGGGAAGCACCCTCCTAGAGGTAGGGGTTGTGGGGAGGGGATAGGAGGCTTGTGGAGGGGAAACTGGGAAGGGAGATTGTTGCGGGAATATTTAAAAAATGAATCCACCCCACAAACTCTCTTTCCTACCGGTCCACATTCTAGTGCCGGTACCGTCCATCCACAACCCTATGTCCTGGCGGGTTCTTGCTATTTTCTCCCAGCTTGCAGCAATATCTCGCTCACATGCAATGCTTTACACACGCCCACAATCATTCATCTAGTGACTAGTATCTGGTAAAGCATGACTCTTAAGACTGAATTATCTAATCAGGTTTATATAATAATAAGATCACAATTACAAGATGCCAAATAATAATTTCAGTGCCAAAAGATAAAGACAATGTTTTGACTCAATTAATCTAACTTTGTAAAAACCTTAGCCTGGTTGTTATAATAACCACCCACGCAGGGTCTGAATCGTCGTCTTCCTCTGCTTCCGTGATGAAGATGTCCGCCGCCTCCCACTCTCTGCCCTTTTTCCTCCTCCACTTCTAGCTCCACCTCTCTATTCCTGTCCAATCACAGGCCTGTCTCTGCCCTAAAGTGATTGGACAGAGAAAATGCTGCAACAGGAGATACCACTTGAAATGTAAAGAAATAAAATGACCAATAAAAAAATGAAAATATATAGCCATAGAGGACTGGATCCTTCTTCTTAAAATAGCAATAATGAAAATGTACACAGACATGTCCACAGGGCAACTTGAAAAGAGCAACTTTAAATTGAGGATCCCTCTTTCTATTAACTTTAAGTTTACAACCAGGGCCAGCTATCCCATGAATCAAGCAAGTAATATAAATCAGAAATTGTTATAATTTCCATATGCCTTGTACCAAGCATGCTCAGATATTGAAGCCTTTCTCTGTAGCCGATGATTCTACTTTGATCAGTGTTGATGGACTCTGTATGGTCTAGGAAACAGGAGCTTCCTGGAGCAAATACAACCCTGGGAACGTGATGTTATGGCTCCTCCCTAGCCCTGATTTTTTTTTCTCTTCCTTTCTGTGTCAAGCTCTGCTTTATGGCTGCTGTGAGGTGTGCATACACTACACATACTCACAAACTCAATACTATGTCTAACATCATGTTGTAAACGAATGACCAAGCCAGCTTAGAGCTGAAGGCCAGAAACCATGAGCCATAGCTAATCTGTTTTCATTTAAGATGTTTACTATCTGCTGTTTCAAAAACTGAAAAAAATCCAACATAAGAACTTAAAACTTTACTTATAAGTAGTTTATGGTATCTAAATTATTATTATTATTATTATTATTATTATTATTATTATTATTATTGTTCTTGTTATTATTGTTTTATGAGTATGCATTTCTATATTCTACCATGTGTCTATGGAGCCCACGGAGGGCTGTAACTGTAACTGAAGATACAAATGGTTGTGTGTCAGCATGCAGGTGCTAGGTATTGAACTTGGGTTTTCTGGGAGCACATTGCTGTGCCTTTTTGTTTATTTGTTTTAATTTGTAAACAAAAGAGCTTTATTCAATTTAGAGTTTTTGTGCCTGAGTGTTTTTTATTTTTTTTATTTTATTGGATATTTTATTTATTTTCATTTCAAATGTTACCCCCTTTCCCAGTTTCCCTTCCCAAAACCCACCTATCCCATCCTGCTTCCCCCTGCTTCTATGAGAGTGTTCACTCACCCACTCACTCTTGCCTCCCCACCCTGGCAGCCCCCTACACTGTGGTATGGAGCCTTCACAGGACCAAGGATTTCTCCTTCCATTGATGACTGACATGGCCATCCTCTCCTACATATGCAGCTGGAGCCATGGATCTCTCCATGTGTACTCTTTGGTTTTTGATTTAGTTTCTGGTGCCGAGTCACCTCTCTGTTCCTGAGTTTATAGTATTTTAATAGCACTTTAAGGTCAAAACATTAATTTTTCATGGTGCATAAAATGTACCAATTTTAAAATTACTTGTTTATGTCTTTGTGAATGTATACTGTTTTATTAACATATAATTTTTTGTGATCCACTAATATTAGTATTTGGGGCATAGATATTAAACTACACAGGCGTCTAAAATAGTTAATCAACTGTATTATGAGGAAGTGATTATTAAAATGCAATCATGTTTGAATCCTTCAGAGGAAGCAGTGAGCCTCTGACACAGTGTAGTCATGGATAGGATCAAAATAGAAATATAGACTTATACTACCCCACTGTAGATAGTAGAACAATGTTGCCATTTATGATGAAATTTGGGTAGAATATACAAGCAAATTCATTCTGACAATAACGAAATTTTAATTGACAAATATTTTTTATTTTATTTTTTATTAGATGTTTTCTTTATTTACATTGCAAATTTTATTCCCTCCGAAACCCCTCTATCCCATCCCTCTCCTCACTGCTCACTAATTCACCTGCTCCTGCTTCTCTGTCTTGGCATTCCCCTACACTGGGGCATTACGCCTTCACGAGACCAAGGGCCTCTCCTCTCACTGATGTCCCACAAGGCCATCCTCTGCTACATGTGCGGCTGGAGCCATGGGCCCCTCTTTGTTGTACTCTTTGGTTGGTGGTTTAGATCCTGGGAGCTTTGTGGGTACTGGTTGGTTCATGTTATTGTTCCTCCTATGGAGCTGCAAACCCCTTCATCTCTTTGGGTTCTCTCTCTAGCTCCTCTGTTGAGGACTTGTGCTCAGCCTAATGGATTGGTACGAGCATCCACCTCTGTATTAGTCAGGCACTGGCAGAGCTTCTGAGGAGTCAGCAACATCAGCTTCCTGTCAGCAAGCATTTGTTGGCATCCACAATAGTGTGTGGGTTGGGTAACTGTACATGAGATGGATCCCTAGATGGGATAGTCATTGAATGACTTTTCCTTCAGTTTCTTCCCCAAATTTTGTTTCTGTATTTCCTACCATGGGTATTTTGATCCCCCGTCTAACCACACTGTGGTCTTCTTTCTTCTTGAGCTTCACGTTGTCTGTGAATTATATCTTGGGTATTCCAAACTTCTGGGCTAATATCCACTTATCAGTGAATGCATGTCATATGTGTTCTTTTGTGATTGGGTTACCTTACTCAGGATGATATTTTCTAGTTCCATCCATTTGCCTGAAAACTACCCCGAACTCTGAGGTGAGATTGTCATTTTCTCTCTAGTGACTGTCTAAGGCAGGACAAATATTTTGATATTTCCAGTAACCATCATGATGGAAACACAGACATGAAATATTTCCACTATAGTAGAAAATTCTACAAGACAACGTGATTTGGATATTATATTAATTGAACAATGGTTACACCTTACTTTTATACATTTCTTTATGTCAGATTATACTCAGAGCTATAAACATGTAGCAGATACCATTAACCTTGAAAAATATGTTTTTAATATAATTAAAAATAGAGACTTGAAGCTACATTCTAATATGGACAGCATGTTTTTGCCCTAATTTATTAAGTATTAAAATTCCTGAACTCCATAATGGTTTATAATGCACTGTGTTTCTAGAATTCCAAATAAATGTTATTAATAGTCATGCAGGATAATTTTATATGTGGACTGCTCTGAAGTAGGAGATACTCAGCCGATGAAATATTGTTTCAGGGATGTTGAAATTCCTAGAAGAGATTAGGATTTAAATTTGTTAACGCAGTGAGAATGTTTATCTGAAAACATCGAAATGAACATCCTCTAAACTTAGGACGACTGGGGGAAGAATAAAGGAGAAATCATTTGTTACCTCTGTCTCCAGGACCAAGATCACTTCCCCTGCTGTTAGACATGAGCACTGATGGTTCCTATTGTTTGAATACAGACTCAGAGTTGCAATGTCTCAATAGCTGTAATCAATAAGAATCCTCAGTGACTTAGATTTAAATTATATTCTTCTGTAGTTTGAAGATGAGGAATCCTCAATCTTCTACATTTCCTAAATATGTAGATTAATATCTATAATACTATTTATTCTCCCTCTTTTTCATGCTGACAACTGAAGTTTTATTTCTTTGGAAAGTAATACACACCTTTATACCAAGATATAGTCTACAGAAATAAAATTTTATTCGTTTTAGGAGTTGGCATTTGATTTTTGGTCTTGTCACTCAATTTAGCCAAGAGATGTAAGCAGAATAATCTTATTGTAAAATAGGGTACAGTTTATACAAGCATGCAAAAATAAACATGTGTGCATGTGTGTGTGTGTGTGTATGTGTGTGTGTGTGTGTGTGTGTGTGTGTGTGTGTATGTGTGTGTGTGTGGCATTTATCTTATTCACTCATAGTAAAACTAGCATCTAGTGGCTTCTGCATGGTACTTTTCAAAGTTTATTTTTAAATTATCTTTAAACTTCTTTTTTAGAGTCCAGTCATTGTCCCCCTCCCAGTCCATGCTCCTCATCTCATTCCTCCCCAATCCTGACTCAAAAATGATGTCCCCCCTGTTCCAGACATCCCCACTCACTGGGGCATGAAGTCTCTTGAGGGTTTAGATGCTTCTTCTCTCTCTGAGGCCAGACTAGGTAGTCCTCTGCTGTGTATATATCAGGGGCCTCATACCAGCTAGTATATGCTGCCTGGTTGGTGGCTCAGTGTCTGAGACATCTCAGGATCCAGGTTAATTGAGACTGCTGGTCTTTCTAAGGGGTCACCCTCCTCCTCAACTTCTTCCAGTCTTTCCCTAATTCAACCACAGAGGTCCCAGACTTCAGTCCATTGGTTGGCTATAAGTATCTGCCCCTGTCTCAGTCAGCTGCTTGTTGGGCCTCTCAGAGGGCAGCCATGGTAGGCTCCTCTATGTAAGCACACAATAAATAGCATTGGTAGTAGTGTCAGGCCTTGCAGGCTCCCTTATATCTGGATCCAATTATGGGCAAGTCACTGGAACTCTTTTCCCTGAGGCTCTTCTCCATTTTTGTCCATGTGATTCTTTTAAACAGGACCAATTCTGGGTCAGAGTTTTTGACTGTGGGATGGCAACCCCGATCCCTCCACTTGATGCCCTGTCTTTCTACTGGACATAAACTCTACAAGTTTTCTCTCTACACTGTTGGGCATTTCATCCAAGGTCTTTTCCTTTGAGTACTGAATGTCTCTCATCTCCCATGTCTCTGGTACATTCTAGTGGGTCCCTCCCTGCTACCTCCCACCTCCTAAGGTTGTGTATTTTCATTTATTCCACTTGACATCAGGGCTTCACTCCTATCCCCCACACCCACCTCAATACCTTATTATCTGGAAGTCAACCTGGAGGTTCCTCAGAAAATTGGAAATAGACCTACCTGAAGTGCCAGTTATAATACTCTTGGGTATATAGCCAAAAGATGCCCCACCATGCCACAGGGCCACTTGCTCCACTATGTTCATAGCAGCCTTATTTCTGCCACCCAGAAGATGGAAAAAACCCAGATGTTTCACAATGGAAGTATGGATACAGAAAATGTGGTTCACTTACACAATGTAATACTATAAAACTATTAAGAATGAGGACATACTATGTCCACTTTCCAGAGAAACCACCAAACTGATTTCTAGAGTGGTTGTACCAGCTTACAATCCCACAAGCAATAAAGAAGTGTTTCTCTTTCTCCACAACCTCACCAGCATCTCCTGTCACCTGAGTTTTTATCCTAGCCATTCTGACTGGTGTGAAGTGGAATCTCAGGGTTGTTTTGATTTCCATTTACCTGATGACTAAGGATGTTGAACATTTCTTTAGGTGCTTCTCAGCCATTCAGTATTCATCAGTTGAGAATTCTTTGTTTAGCCCTGTACCCCATTTTTTAATAGGGTTATTTGGTTCTCTGGAGTCTAACTTCTTGAGTTCTTTGTATATATTGCATATTAGCCCTCTATCAGATATAGGATTGGTAAAGATCTTTTCCCAATTTGTTGGTTGCTGCTTTGTTCTACTGACAGTGTCTTTTGCCTTATAAAAGCTTTGTAATTTTATGAGGTCTCATTTGTCAATTCTATCTAAGAGCATAAGCTACTGGTGTTCTCTTCAGGAAATTTTCCCCTGTGTCCTCGGTTTTGAAGCACTTCACCACTTTCTTTTCTATTAGTTTCAGTATATCTGGTTTTATGTGGAGGTCCTTGATTCACTTGGACTTGAGCTTTGTACAAGGAGATAGGAATAGATCGATTTTTATTCTTCAACATGCTAACCACCAGTTGAACCAGCACCATTTGTTGAAAATGCTATCTTTTCCACTGCATTATTTTAGCTCCTTTATCAAAGATCAAGTGGCCATAGGTTTGTGGGTTCATTTCTGGGTCTTCAATACTGTTCCATTGATCCATCTGCCTGTCACTATACCAATATCATGCAGTTTTTATCACAATTGCTCTGTAGTATACCTTAGGATCTGGGATGGTGATTACACCGGAGTTCTTTTATTGTTGAGAATAGTTTTTCACCGTCCTAGCCTTTTTGTTATCCCAGATGAATTTGCAAATTGCTCTTTCTAAGTCAGTGAAGAACTGAGTTGGAATTTTGATGGGCATTGCATTGAATCTGTACATTGCTTTCAGCAAGATGGCCATTTTTACTATGTTAATCCTGCCAATCCACGAGTATGGGAGATATTTCCATCTTCTGAGATCTTTTTCAATTTCCTTCTTCAGAGACTTGAGTTCCTGTCAAACAGATCTTTTACTTGCTTAGTTAGAGTCACACTAAGGTATTTTATAGTATCTGTGACTATTGTGAAGGGGACATAGTACTACCAGAGGACCCAGCTATACCACTCCTGGGCATATACCCAGAAGATACTCCAACATGTAATAAGGACACATCCTCCACTATGTTCATAGCAGCCTTATTTATAATAACCCCAAACTAGAAACAACCCAGATGTCCCTCAACAGAGGAATGGATACAGAAAATGTGGTACATTTACACAATGGAGTACTACTCAGCTACTAAAAACAATGAATTCAGGAAATTCCTAGTGAAATGAATGGATCTGGAGAATATCATCCTAAGTGAGGTAACCCAATCACAAAATAATACACATGGTATGCACTCTCTGATAAGTGGATATTAGCCCAGATGATCAGAATACATAAAGTACAATCCACAAACCACAAACCACAAGAAACTCAAGAAGAAGGAAGACCAGAGTGTGAATACTTTGTTCCTTCTTAAACTGGGGAACAAAATACCCATGGAAGGAGTTTGAGAGATAAACTATGGATCAGAGACTGAAAGAAGGACAATCCAGAGACTGCTCCACTTGAGAATCCTTTTCATATTCAATCACCAAATCCAGACACTATTGTGGATGCCAGCAAGTGCTGGCTGACAGGAGCTTGATATAGCTGTCTCTTGAGAGGCTCTGACAGTGCCTGACTAAAACTGAAGTAGAGGCTTACAGCTATCCATTGGATTGAGAACAGGGTCCCCAAAGAAAGAGCTAGAGAAAGGACCCAAGGAGCTGAAGGCCTTGCAGCCCCTTAGGACGAACAACAATATGAACTAATTAGTACCCTCAGAGCTCCCAGGGACTAAACCACCAACCAAAGAGTACACATGTTGGGACTCATGGCTCCAGCAGCATATGGAGCAGAGGATGGCCAAATTGGTCATCAATGGGAGGAGAGGTCCTGGGCCCTGTGAAGGTTCTATGCTCCAGTATGTACTCACTAATCAGATATTAGCCAAAAATATACAGAATACTCAGGGTATAATCCACAGAACTCAAGAAGGTTAACAAGCTGTAGGGTCCAAATGAAGATGCTCCAATCCCATTTGGGAGGGAGAAGAATGCAACCATGGGGGACAGAGGGAGGGAGAGATCTTCGTGTTAGAGGGGAGGGGAAGAGGGAAGGGGAACTTTCCAAAGTTTTAAAAATTAAAAATTATAATAACATTGGTTTGTTACAAATATCATATCCATAACATTGATGAGATGATTTTAGTTCCCATACTGACATGCATCTATGTATGTTATTTGGCAAATATAGATTCATTGAGAATTTTGTTATTTTTGGAAACAATAGTGTTCTAAATGTCTTCAATTTTAAAGTTGTTCAATGTAGAGGATGTTGGTACTGTTTTCTTTAAAGTTATTCATGTTTATTTGGAAGACCTTTACTCATTCATTGGTGCCATCTGTAAACTAGACAAATAAAACCTTTTCTCTCCCTTTTCTCTTCCCTCTCTCATCTCTCTTTTTCCTAAATTACTTCCTTTGTTTTTCTGGTGGGTTACTATATAAGACATATTTTTAAAAAAATTGGGAGAAGATTAAACTTGTAATCTGATTTAGAAGATTTAATTAATAATAAAATCGTTCTAGATAGATTGTTTGTAGTGTGTTTGTATTTACATATATGTTAATGGGATTTCAAGCATCTTTACTAGAACATGTTAATGTTATTTTTATATGTACTGTGATATGAAATTTCTTGGTAGTTTTGTGATCATCATGAAACCCTATGGGATGGCATATAAAATGCAAGAACATTAGCAACTAACATATTATATACAGAAATATACTCTCCTGACTCAGAGATAATATAGTACTTTTCTTGATTTACTAAGAGAATAAAGCTAGTGGAGGAGTAATAGCAAATATATACCCAGAATATATTTCCATAGTGTTGCTTTTCCCATGGCTCATCACTTTATAACTGAATTGAATGCCAAAAACTGAGCAAACTTTGAGCCTGCATCAGCAATTTTGTAACTACTCAAAATCTATGTAGTCCTGCTATTATTTTATTTTAGATTGTAACCTTTATTAGTATCTGAGATAAATCTGAGGTTACCTCACTATTGATCATTCAAAGTTGCTGAATCTTTGTGGATGGAGAAATATCTTAGAGAGAGATGAAGATTAAATCATTCAACCCACAGAAGCTTTCTCGAAGCATCAGAATTCATTACATTGGAACACATTCCATCTTATTAAAAACATTATGGCAAAGATTAAAGAAATATATTAAGGTCACTTTAAATAAAAATGTGGATGCTATTATATAGTCAGAGAGGAACCTTCTAGATTTCCAAGACATTGATGAGCCATGCTAGAGACAATATCAGCCTAGCTACAAGTCAATCAGAAGTAGAACAGTTATTTCTCCTTGCCTTCTTGGACATTTACTATCTGTGTTTATTCTTCATACTTACATGTAAACTTAGATTTTTTTTTCAAAACCTATTTTTGATTAAGAGTTCGTAAATGTTTTAATGTCTCTTTTAGCCTGCCACCCACTAGACATAGTGGAACCGAATGGTTAATAGAGTAAAGGAGAATGTGGATTTGCTTAGTAACATTTCTTTGGAGTAAATACAATCTGTGTTGTCAGGATATCAGCAGTTCAGTTCATATGAACTAGCAGCAGCTCAATCTACTTGCTAACACTAATCATGAATCAACAATTGCGGGACTTGCAAATGCCATTCACAGATCAGCAATGGTAGGTCTATCCAGAAGAAACCACAAGGCTCCACCAATGAGCCCAAGCCCATAGAAGCAGCATGAAGTTACCAGAACACCACCAGAATTTTTTTTGTTGTGTTTCTTTCTATGAAGTCATGACAAACAATGACCAACAAGGAATGGTACAGAAAACCAATACCACCTAGCATATTCTGCAAAGACTAGCATCAGCAAAGCCCATTGGTGACCAACAAAAAATAGCAAGATTTACCAACATCTTTCAGCATTGTTTATTATCCATTGGGACAAATTTATATCCTTTCCAAACATCATGTGTTCTCTCAAGCATCTGCTATAGCAAAACATCACATGCAATTTTTTTCCAGAATGCCTTCAGAAAAACACCATGTGTTTGTTTCTAGCAAACATCCTCACATGTGTCTGCTTCAGCAAAAACATGCTCTCATAAGTTTCTAGAAAAACATCATATGATACAAGACACCAGAAATTTCTACTTCACTTACTTCCTACAATTTTTTGTGATCTTAGCAAAACCAGACCTTTGTAATACTCCTAAGTTGGTATTATTTTAATATCAGACATGAATAAAGACGGACTATGTGACTTTGAGTCCTGTTTTATATTTTGCAGTTACTAATTTTTAGCTATCTTGGTCCCTTTATCTTGTTGGTGGTAAAATTAATATACAAGTAGCCTTAAATCAAAACTTAAATCAAAAGGGGGAGAGGGCAAGGAGTAGAGTTGTAATTTATGTAATTATGTAAATAATGTGTAAACAAGTACTTGAGTCTAATTTATTCACAGTAGCTGAATCCATAAGAATGAAGGTTTCCAAGTTATCCTCAGGATACAATAGATCCTGAACTGCACTCATTGAGTGATCTCTGAATGACAAATTTATTTACTGGGGATAAATCTGCTTTATGCCATCTTTTGAGACTTTTGGAACATCTGTAGGCTGGATTGTTGCTCATTTCTGGAATTATTCTTTCTTCCTATTTTGTTATCGAATCCACTGTAATGATTTAACCACTCTTGGCTGTTTAGAAATTGGTTATTATAGTCAGGAGAATCAGAAATATATGTTACAGTTGCTTCTAGAAGCTCTAGTGCTAGTTCTCATGGAACTCGTTGGTTTATCCAGCCAAAGTTCTATGTGCACTGCTCATCTGAATGCTAAGCCACATCCATTACATTTTCTGAGCTATGGTGAGTTTATATAAATAAATGTTACTTACTTTCTTGTTTTTATTTTATTTTTCTACTTTTCTTGATTGGATTGAGTTAAGAGGTCAGAGTATTGTGATTGGATTGGACAGACTACAACTAATTAGACTTATATTGGCGCTAATTCCAGAGTTAGCAAGATAAGGTCCAAATAATTGCCTTGGGTAGCCATATTTAATCTTTGCATTTTAGTTTTCCTTTTTGACAAGGTGATTATCAAGGCCAAATGGGTGTCTCCTTTCTACAATGCCTGGCAGACTCACGGATCAGAATTATCGTGTCTGGACCTAGTAACATCTACACCCATAGAATTTAACCAACTGGACTTCCTGTGTTTAGCTCAAATGTGAGCTGAACAAAGATGACACCAGTGAGCATGTCCAACTGGGTGGACAAAAGCTTGCAATGCTTCATCTATAAACAGAGGCCTATAGACAAATGAGGAAGCTGGTAATGGGAGGGAGTGCCTTCATAAGGGAAGGGCACACCAATTGGTTGTTCAGTGCCACATAGTGAGTTCTGAAAAGATGCATACAAGTAAAATTAATTATATTGATGAATATATATGTACATACATATATGTATGTAATAACAATTAGTAAAAAAGTAAAACAGGCCATTTATTTGAAATGGAAGGAAGAAGGCTACATAGGACAATTGGCAGAGGTAAAGGGAAAGGAGAAATGTAATTAAAATATAATTTTAAAAAGAAAAAAATGAATATAAATTTCAATTAAAAAAGGAAAAAAGAAACTCCAGAAAAAGTATACATTACAAAGAAATTCAGACTAACTCCTTAAAAGGTTGTTTAGCAAAATCAAATGAAAACTTTAAGCAACAAACTAGACTATATAGAGGAATTTTAATCCAGCTATATGACTGCTCTGGCAAAGGATCACAAAGACCTAAGTCTGTATAATCAGTCTGGGATGCAGAGATGCTACATACCTTTAATTTCTCTAACTATATAATATAGACATTCTCTTGGAATACATCTTTAATCCTAAACAATGTAAGTGTGGTTAGTTTCCAGAAGGAGGCAGCCATATTTGAAAGTGACATCTAATTGAGGGGCAGACAAAGGAATGAATAAGTGAAAGATTTGACAGAGTGATTCAGAGATAGATTACACTCAACTCTCAAAAGAACATCACAGGAAAAGAAGCTATTTCAGAGTAGTTCAGAAAGAGTCAGTTGAGAGTCAGTTCAGTCCGTGATCTGTAAGTCAGTCAAGAGAGAGTCAATGTGGTGGAGTTGAATTCACGGTAGTTCAGTTGGTAGAATTCAGAGGCAGTTTTTACTGTGGCAGTTTTGTAGCGACTGGATGCAGAGAGAACAAGTTAGGCATAGGTGAAGAAATAATGGGCCAGAGAATGAGAAGAAGCCAGATGATTAGAACAGAGTGCTAGAATTAGTTTGGGGCTAAGCAGAGCAATTCAGACAGAAGCTGTGAGAAGCAAGTTTGCCTTAGTCAGCCTGGAAAAGAGATTGAGACAGAACAGCAGAGTTGAAACAGCCAGCCAGGGTTAAGAAAACAAGAAACTATGAGGTTATTCAGCAGTAAGCCTTAGAGACTATGATTACATCTGGCAAATAAAAGAGTTACAAGATACAACAAATGATGCTATATTCATAATCTTAGTTTTCTCAATACATTAAACTTCTTCAATCTTTCTTCTTTTCTTTCTTTCTAGTGTGTGTGTGTGTGTGTGTGTGTGTGTGTGTGTGTGTATACATATGTTACTGTTGGCACAAATTAATCATTTCCTGGATGTAGAAATCTAGGGATAACTTTCAGAACTCAGTTCTCTTGTTCCCTTTCATATGGGTTTTGGAAATCAACCTCAGGTTGTCAGGTACAGTCGCAAGTGATTTTAACCAGTGAGCCAACTCATCAACCAATCTGTCAACTTCTTCATAATGTACATAGATAAACTCTTGATATTATTCTATGAAAACCAGACAAAAAAGTGAAATTTTAATTTGCTGTGGCACAATTTAATTAGAAATATTGTTTGAGGAACTGTTTTTTTTCTGCAAATTCATAAATATATGTATGCATGTTATATATGTAGTATAATTTTCTTGTCATTTATGATATCGCTAAATTAGATTGTAAAGTAGTTACATTGAAGTAGAATTAAGATTAAAACAATAAAGAAAATAAGTGCATATGGAGATTAAATAATTTTTAAGAAAACTGAAAACTGACCAAAATACTCGTTTTTTTTTTTTTTTTTAAATCACAACTTGGGTTATCTTTTAAATGAGATAATGTTAGTTTGTTAGTTATCAGCATATGTCTAATACAAAACCTCAATTCCTATTACCAGTTTTCTAATAAAACACACGTATATGTTCTTTATGCTACAAAATTTTCTTAATAGGAAGAATTGCTTTATAGTATGGCTAGTTAGGCAATGCCTTATCTATATGAGTAATTCATATGTAACTATAAATACAAATGAGTGAGATATAGATAAGAGACATGATTAGGGTATGATTTCATTGTGTTTGCTAAGGGCTAAAGAGATGGTTCAGCTTATTGATGATGGAAATCCTTTTGAATTTGGCTCTGTCTAAGGACTAGTCATTTGTCTTTCCATAGAAACAAACTCAGATATTGTCCTGATAATCAGAATTCCCAATCTTACTTTTCTTGGTGACTCTCATACAGGATTTTAGAAGACTTTTACTCAAGTTAATATAAGAGACAGGGGGAAGGAGGATGGGATGGGAATTTCTGGAGGGAAGATCTAGAAAAGAAACAACATTTGAAATGTAAATTTTAAAAATATCCAATAGAAGGGAAAAAAAGTAAAACAGGAAAAGAAGAGATGGTTCAGGTGTTAAAAGCACTTTCTCTTTTTCTACAGGATCCAAAGTTCAATCCATAATACCTATACTACCTATCGTTGGTACAGTTTTAAAAGTAACAGTGTTTTCTTTATCCCAGCAAGTTGCAGAAAAATGGGACAGTCTATTAGATTTATTTAATAAGCTTTATGACAAAATAACTGAACAGTTACTGATCTATCATAATCATCTAGAGTAATATGGACATTTCCAAGCCAAAGTCCCCAATATACTTTCATTTTAGTATTGATCTGGCTCCATGTGCTCCAAGCATGTTCTTATGTTGTCTCCTAAACCCTCTTATGGTGAATGAATCCTCTCTTCCTCTCCATTCTCTCCTCTGCTCAGTCACTGGCTGATCAGCTGTTTATTGACCAATCAGGGAATAATTGGGAAACAATGTTTATACAACATTGAGACAGCAGATTGTTAGAAAAAGCATTACTACAATGTCATGTCAACTATTTATGAGGACACAGAAATCAATATTTAAATAATACAAGGGTAATTCTTACACTGGCACAATAAGCTGCCTGTTTTTTAACCTGATATTACTATCTAAACAATAACTTGCAGGGAATAGCAGTAAAGATGTTATTAGTAAGAAGTCTACAAATAATAGAGTCTGTCTTCTAGCAGGCAATATGAATATGTTATTTTTTATTGGATATTTTATTTATTTACATTTCAAATGTTATCCCCTTTCCCGGTTTCCTCTCTGCAAATCCCTAGCCCATCCACCTTACCAGTGCATCTATGAGGGTTTTTCTCCACCCACCTACCCACTCCTGCCTCACCGCTCTAGTATTTCTCTACACTGGGGCATTAACCCTCACAGGACCAAGGGCCTCCCCTCCCATTCTATGGGGAGATAAGATGCCATCATCTTCATACCAGATAAGGCCCCTTCAGTTCCTTCAGTCCTTCCCCTATCTCCTCCATTGGGGTTCCTGTGCTCAGTCCAATGGTTTGCTGTGAGCTTCCGCATCTGTATTGGTCAGGATCTGGCAGAACCTCTCAGGAGACAGCTGTATCAGGCTTCTGTCAGTAAGCACTTCTTGGCATCTACAACAGTATCTGGGTTTTATGTCTGCATATGTCTGATGTATCCCCAGATGGGGCATTCTCTGGATGGCCTCTCCTTTCAGTCTCTGCTCCACTCTTTGTCCCTGTATTTCCTTTAGACAGGAATATTTCTGGGTTAAAAATTTGGACATGGGTGGGTGGCCCTGTTATTTTTGACTAAGAAGATATAAGCCCTGTTTTCTAAGCCTTATTCAAGGCTGATTTATGTGTAATTTTTTTTTTGATTTCTATAAAGTATACCTCAACAAGCACTCAACAATACATATCTAGAATAAATCAAGATTCTGCACCAAGATTACTAGTAAAATAATAAAACATATAAAGCAGGGAGAATGGATCTTTGCTGAGGCAGAAGAGGAAAATGGGAAAAAATTGGTGGAAATATCAATGAAAATCTAGCAGCTCAAAGAATCTTTACTAGGGTCTTTAGAAAGATGGTGGCATGGCCACCACTGAAACAACTATTGTTAGGTCAAAAGCTTACTAATACTGCCACATTGTAACATGAAAAGTAAGGCTAATGCACTTTATGATGAAATTAAGGACATTTCTGAGTATGAAACTATCCATAAGCCATATGGATAAATTCTGATCAAGATGTTGGCAACATGGTTGTGGATTTTGAAGCTGACTTTGAAAAAGCGAAATTGCTTCTATTTGTTCTTGGCCTCTGAGGGTCTTGTACAGTGGTTCCTAACTTTTTAATTCTGTGACCCTTCAATACAATGTTTCATGTTTTGGTGACCATAAAATTATGTTCATTGCTACTTTACAACTGTAATTTTGTTACTGTTATGAAACATAATTCTAATATATGAGATGCAATCCCTGTGAAAGGGTCATTCAACCCCCCAGAGGGTTGAGAACTGTTGATCTAGGATTTTTTTTTCTCATCATGATGCTTTAAAAACCTCAGAGCAAGGGGCTAGAGATGTAGCTCAGTGCCAGGACTCCTTCTTGGTATGCACAGAGCACTGTGTAGGAACCTCATGTACGTATTTGACTGATCCTTTTTTTTTTTTTTTTTTTTTTTTTTTTTTTAATTTTCCTGGCAAAAACAAAGACTAATCACATACATTGTTTCCATCAGAGTTGACTCTATTTTGGCATATAAGAAGGAGTAGGACTCTATAGAATGACCAACTATTTCATTGCTTAGGAAGTCTAATGACAGCCAAAGAAAAACTATTTAGATCAAAAGAGTCCTTAAAATTACAAGACCATATTTTTAATTTCTCTAATATTTATCCTTGATGTTTTAGAGCAAAACTATTTATATCTAGAGTAAAATTATTTTTAAAAGACTATTTTTCTATGTATGAGAATTTGCGTGCCTGCACATAAGGGCACTGCATGGGTGTTTGGTGCCCATAGAAACCAGAAGCAAATGCTTGATTCCCAGGAATTGGAGTTACAAAGAGTTATGACTTGCCACGTAAGTGCTGGCAGTGAAACCTGGGTCCTCTTCAAGAGCATCAAGTTTTCTTAGCTGCCAAGCCAACTCTCCATGCTAAAAGAAAATATTTTTTTATGTGTCTGAACCTTTCTGTAGAGGTTATATCCAATGCTATTTTTGGAACAAATGTTTTAAAAGCTCAATGAAGATTGAAAGACAGTATGTTGTGAATCTCTGCATATACCTTATGTTTGTCAATATTTTATGTTTTCTTAAGGCATAACTCAAAATTGAAATCATGCTATCTTTATGCAATATAAAAATGAGAATTACAGCTATACTTAAACACATATGTTCCTATTGCATAATTAAGGAATCAAAGGTGAAAGTAATTGTCAATTTATAAATTAAAATATGATAGTAAGAAAAGCTTCTTGGACTGAGAGTAAACAATTACTGTGTAAACTAAGTAAGTGAAAAACATAATGTCCTGGTTAGTAATTGTCATGTTGAAAGAGTCTAAACTCATGTGAGAAGAAGGCTTCCATTAAGGAATTACAAGGATCAAATTGACTTGTGATATGTCTGTAGATTTCTTGATTATTAATTAAACACGGATAGCACAAACCACTGTAGGTAGTACAATTCCTGGGCAGGTGGTTTTTGGCTAAGAAAAGAAAGCTAGTTAAGCATGAGCTATGAGTGGGCCTGAGATCAGACAAGCAAGCTGTAGGCCTTCCTGACTCCTTCTGTGTTTCTTCCCTGAATTCCTGCCATGACTTCCTTTCATCAGAGCAACTGCGTAATGTGAGAATACATATCCAGTGAGATTTAAGACTTTGAAACTCAAATAAATAATAATACTGTGAAGCATTTCTCAGAAATCCTATAATATCATGAAGAATAAATGGCAGAGTTTCTATTTCTCATGTTATTAAACTACAGATTGCTATTCAACAGAAATATGAAGTTTGCCACCCGGTCTCTTCTTAAAAAATATCTGCTTTTCTCTAGACTTTCATCTGTCTTATGCTCACTAAATCTCTGCTTCCATTGCAACTTGAGGTGTGCTTCGGAATATACCAAAGTGTGTACTTCCAAGTTCCAATACCTCTTACACAACACCATGTGTTGTAGCCCCCGAATTTCTAAACCAACGATCTTTTATTTTCCTGAAAAATTTTAAGTTTCTCCTATTAAGAATGAATGAATGGCTAATAGGACCCAGGTATCTTCAAACAGGATTGCCTGCTTTTAAAAGAAAAATAAATATACTGAGAGAAAAGAAACTCAGTTACCTTATACATAGAAAGCTCAGAGTTTGCAGTATGGGAAAATGAAAGCATTATGTGAAGCTGAGCAGGAGTCCATGTCTTACCAAATCCCTCCCCTCTCCTCTTCTTTCTGGACTTTCAATGCTACTCCCTTGAGAGCCTCCTGCTCTCACCTCTCACTTGTCTCAAAGTGAGCTTTCATTAGGTTAGTGTTTTTTTTTTTTTTTTAAATCTGTAATTCTTTTGACTGCTCGAATTTTGAAATCCTCCAGATCCAGACAATTTAAAGGAGAGAACAATCAACAAAATATGCTAAATTTAAAAGGAAAAAAAATACTCAGCAAACAGAACTGTTTATTTCCTTCAGGACCCTTGATTTCTTCCTTCTGTTCCCTATCTTCCCTACACTGATTTCTACATCTGTCATGTTTTATTTCTCTGAAATCAGCTTCTGCTCTTAATGGTCCAGACTGAGAAATCAATGTTGATTTCAATCAACTTCAGACTGATGCAAAAGGTCCACTGCAGATCCAAGAGCCAGCTGTGTGAAACTAAGGGAAATACAACTGTCAGCTTTTCCTTAATTATATATCTCTGCACATTTTTAGCATGCTGGTGTTATAATGACCCAGTAGACATTTTATTTTAGAAAAGAAATGACGAGATAAGTCACAAAAGATTGTTTCTTAAGTTCTAACATGCCATGATGATGTTTATCACAAACAGTTTATTCCTTGCTTATTGTCCTGTCAGGAGTTATTTAATTTTTTTGTTAGCTTCTTAGAAATTATTTTTATATGTAGAAAAATAAGATGAATGGCACTCTGGTACTTTTTGAGAGTAAATTGTTTGCAGTGGAGAGTGGAATGATGCCTCTTGCCTCAGCATGGAGAGGCCTCATGCTCTCACAAGCTTACAACTAATCCACTTCTCCTCTCCCCTGACCTTGGTTCTGGAGAGTGAAGGCTAAATGCTGTAAGGAGTTTAATTTCTCCCTCATAGCTGGATACATATGTTTAGCTTTCAGGGTTGTAACAAAAGAAGGAAACCTATTTTGCATTTCTCTACCCCAGCACCTTCTACAGTGGCTGAATTTGCTCTGCCTGGCCTGGCTACAGTTTGCACATTATGTATCCTGACATTTGTTACTTCATTCACAAGATAGAGAAGCATCACAGAAGGAAGAGTGTTGGAGTCACCGAGGAAAGCAGCAAAGGAACTGTCCACATTTTGTTATCTTTACCAAAACGTGTTCTTAATTTATGTAATACTTTAAATAACTAATTTAAATTCAGCAAACTTCAGAAGAAAAGCACAGCATGACTCACATTCCCCGGAAGCCCACTAATTCTCTGTCTCCTCTATTACAAAAAGCTACCATAGGACACAATTTGATAGGTTGTGTTCATAGTTTGCACAGGGTTTATGCGAGATATTTTAAAAAATACATTATGCATGTGTATATAAAAATGTCATTATTATATTATTCAGTCACTGTTTGTTACTTATTTGTACAGATCCCACGATCACTAGTAATTTTTTAGTGATCTCACTGTGTTCTCTTTTCAGGAATGTCATGTAGTTGAATATAATGGGAGTATGAATCAATCTATGAAGTTGTCTTCTTCCACTTCGCAATATGCCTTCAGAACTCCTTACAGTTATGTGATAGTTCAGTATCCTTTCAGAATTAAATAATATTCCACTGCTTAGAAGTATCAGATTACAAATTTTTTTTTTTGCTGTCAGATATTGTGGTTGTCTCCAATTTATGGTAATTATGAAGATATCCATAAATATTCATGAACAATTTTCTTCTAGAGATGTGGGATTTTTTACTTATTTTGGATGACTACCAAGTAGCATGCTCTCACATGTCTACTTTAAAACTAATCTAAGTTTAGACTGTGTTTAGCTTTGGGTCAAAAGATATTAAGCTTTCTTCCTATTGGCAATACAATTGAAAATTTCTGTCAAACGTGAATGAGAAGAGCTGTTGCTCATACAGTGGCTATCATGTCATACTATAATACTTACAAAGTATTTCATTATTTCATTATAGTACATTTTAACATGTGAGATTTTGTACCTTTTATGTTTCATCAATTTTTTTATTCTTTTTTAAAATTACTTTGTATTTTTTACAGTCCAGTCATTACCCCCCTTCTGGTCTGCCCTCCCACAGTTCTTCATCTCATTCCTTCTCTCCCCTGTCCCTAAGAAGATGTCCCCACCCCCAATTCCCCATCAGGTCTTTATCATCTATAAATCTTACATGATGAGATGCCTGTTCAATCCCCAAACAATGTTTTAGTAGAACTGCTTATTGTATCATCATTAAGCTAGAATTTTGATTATTTTTTGGAAGGCAGTCCTTTGTATATGAAATACCTTTTTGCAGATGGGTCTCTACAATGTAGCCTGCCTTACTGTCTATATACTGTCTATCTATGAACAGAAGATTTTAACTCTAGTTAGAGTACAAGCTTACTGGTTAATGCTTTTACTGTCCAGGCATTTTGTGTTGTTATACATCATAACCACTGCAACAGTCAAGTCACAGTGTAAGATTTGTGTTCTACAGGGAGTTGTATGATATGTTTCGATTATTTTTGTTCTCTCTCTGTCTCTCTCTGTCTCCCACACCTCTCTCTCTCTTTCTCGCTCTCTCTCTCTCTCACACACACACAGTTTATTTTTGTTCCATTGCTTCTCATCTACTGTTTAGTGCCGCTGTGTCATTACTCCTCAGCTTTACAGTTTTGATGTTGAAAAAATAAAACAAAACAAAACGTTATTTCAATCAAATTCTGTTCTAATTCTATGTTGTCTTTTCGATTTTATTTGGTCTCTAGCCTTCTGTATGTACTTCATGTTGTCAATATCTTCAAGTGACTTGCTACAATTTTTACTGGAATGACCTTATACCAATGCAGGAACTTAAGGTCTACGTGAAACTGCTTGGTTTTCTGCTTATAAGCACAGATCATCTCTGTACTTTACTCATGTCTTTGATTGCTTTTACTGCATTGGTTAGTTCTCTTTGTATACGTCTTGCATAAATTTCTATGAGACTGATTTCCTGAGCGCATACTTTGAGAGGTGTTGATGTAAATGGCATGCTCCTTTAACATTCAAATTATAACAGTGTTTTGTTGATGTGTACAAAGAGATCTTTTTCCTTTTCTAGTGATCCTGTAATGCAGGTCTGGAGCATACTAGAAAAGTTTCTCTTGCTGAGCTACCTTCTGAGAACACATCCTGTCTTGCTCCTGATGCTGCGGCAAGTTTCCACTCTCTCAGTATTAAGTAGGAAGGGTTTTTTTGATATGTGTTTTAATTATTACTTCAAGATTATAATTTAATTTCAACATTTCTTTCTTACCTTTCTTCCCTCCAATCATTCCTGAAAAAACTTTCCTACTTTCCTTCAAATTCATGGCCTCTACTTTTTTGCACTAATGTTGTATGCATATATGCATATGCATAAATATATATATTCCTAAATATAACTTGCCCTGACCATATAATGGTACTTGTATGAAGTTTCCAGGCTTGCATATTTGGCACTAGATGAACTGTTTATGTGCTCTCCCCCTGAGTACTATCAGTGGTAAAGAAAACTGAAAGCATGAACTTTGAACTAAATGGATGGAAATGGAAAGATCACATTGAATGAGGCAACCTAGACCCAGAATGAAAAGTGTTCCCCATTTCCTCTTATTGCAGGCTCCTGAGTTCAAATCATATGTGCGTAGATAGCCTGTAGTAACACCAAGACCAGGAAATTAAAGGAGACCATTGCCAAGAGAGAGGGGTTGGAAAGCCATAGAGAGGATACAAGCAATCTGATCAGGGTAATGGGAAAAGAGGGACTCCTTAGGGAGAGGAGAGAGGGAAACACAGAAAGTGTCTTTTGGTTTTATTTTATAGAAGTCCTTAGTCAAATTTAGAAAATTGTATGTCCTCCAGAGCTGAGACATTTCACACTGGAGTAGCACATTCCGTGAGAAGATCATTTTTACATCTGATTCTGTGATCATGCCAAAGACAGCACCATTTTTAACTGATGATGTAACAGATGCCACTCTCCTATCTCTCCTTTTGTTCCTTCTCTCTTCCCCCAGATTTTCTTTCTTTTTCCTCATTCTCCTTCACATGTTCTATGTAGAGGGAGAAATTCTCATTTAGCACTAAGTCAAGTCCTTTTTCCGATAGCACTATACTGAAGTGAGAATGCTTTGAGTATGTATGTGTATACACACACACATACACACAAAACATATATACCTATAATTTATCTCATCAGCAGTTATAGCCTTGCTGACATTAATACCAAATACTTACACCATAATATATACATAACTGTATGCATGTTTAGGGTATAGGCATGTGTACACAAGGAAGATCATGCTTAAATGTTGAGGAAATAATTATTGAATTGAATAATATTTCAGTATAAACATTTAAAATGCAATATAATTGGAGGAAATACTGGAAAGTATATGTGTGCATGTAATGAACAGAATAAGAGGAAATTATAAAAAGATATAAGATGTAAGCATATAATTTACTATATCAACTCTGCTATTAGTTTTTACAAAAATTTACTCCTCACATCATATATCTTTATGTAGATTTCAGTCAGTTTATCTCTGTTCCTACTCTACACAATATTACTTTTTGTCATTTTCTTAAATGTAGATATTTTTCTGTGAGGAAGTCTTTTTTTTTTCTTTAGTTTAAAAGAACAATTGTGTAGATTTTTTTTTATCTAAAACATAAATATTTTATTTTATGTCTTTGTAGAATTTCTAAGGCTGTAGTAGAAGGATATCTTACATTTGTTCTTCAACTTAAAATAAAAGTATTTCTATCTGGTTCCTTTCATGATACTTTTTGTTTGATTTTGTATAGTTTCAATATAATATGCCTGGAGTTTCCTTTGTTTGTTGTACACTTATTCCAATTTATCTGTTCTCATCTCCTGTGTCCATATTTTGATGTTTAGGTCAATTTAAGGAAATTTCTCATTTTTCTTCACTTCAAATATTTATTTTCTGTTCTTTGATCTTATGCACTTGTGCTCATATTCCTATATCAAGAGGGTATGGATTTTATGACTTCCACAAATTTTATGTGTTCTCATGTATTTTTCAGTCTGAGTATTTTTTCTTTTCACTGTTCAATTTCAGACTTAGAAAACCCTCGCCAGGCTTAAAGCTTCTTGGCTCAGCTATTTCCTTTGCTTCGTATTTCAGCTATAGCTTTGCTTCAGTGCATACTCCCCATTGCTCTCAGGCTTCGTGTTTTATGACTTAGACTCCTTATCTCAGTAAGCACAACTGTATTAAAATCTTGCATAATAGTTACAGAAGCACAGGACTGTTTTTATGTTCTTTAAGAAACATAGTATAAGAAATTAGTCAATAATTATAGTTACATGATGATAAGATGGAGAGATAGGTTGGGGGCAGATGCATTCCACAGTGCTATGATAAAGGCTCCATATCTTTGAGTCTATGTCTGGCCTGAGAACCTCAGTATGTTTCTAATTCATTATTCAATGATACATTATATTTAGAATGGACCAGAGGCAAACATTTAAAATTATTTCTTTTATTTTTTGATATAGTGTAATCATATAATTTTCCTCTTTTTTTTCCTCCAACCCTTCCCATTTACCTCTCTTCCTCTCTTTGAAATTCATGTTATCTTGCTCCTGATTATTTACACGCACACACACACACACACACACACACACACACACGCACACTGTATAGTTTGTATAATCTTACTAGTATGTAAGCGTCTGTGTGTGGCTATTTGGTAATCAGTGGTTGAGCTCTTCCCTGGGAAAGATTATTTTTCCCACTTTCAGCATTCCTACATTGTCTGTAGTTCTTTGTGTAGGACTAAGAGCATGTGAGCTTTCCCTGTGCAGTCAGGCCCATCCATTGTCATTGTCTTTGTTTAGCTTGTCTTTGCACAGTCATGGTACTAAGACTTCATTGGTGTCATGTCAGGTATTTCTAGGAGACAGAGTTTGAGAGCAAACGCCTTGGTGCTCTGGTTTCTAATCTTTCTATTTCATATATGTTTTGAAATACAAATGTATAGTTATTTCACATCTGATAAAATAATTTATCTTGAGGGGAGGTTGCTTAAGCACATAGTGTTCTGGCATAAAAGTATTATTGTTTTTCTATTTTCATTATCCTCTGACATTAACTGTGAGAACTGGCCAACCTTTTTCTTTTTCTTTTTTCTTTCTTTTTTGAGGGGGGGGGGGGAGGGTTGAGAAAAGGTTTCTCTGTGTAGCCCTGGCTGTCCTGGAACTCACTCTGCAAACCAGGCTAGCCTCTAACTCAGAAACCGGCCTGCCCCTGCCTTTCAAGTGCTGGGATTAAAGGCGTAAGCCACCACTGCCTGGCCTGGCCAAACTTTTTTTGTGAGTAAAAGTTACAATAAATGTGAGTACTTGGGATATTTGGTTTGACCAGAAACCCTGAAGTTTGAAATCTCGCTCCTCTCATCCCAGATGTTATAGAACACCATGCATTCCAGTTAAAGGTTCACTGCTCAGGGTACTAACTCCCATCCAGGTTTGCATAGGATTTCTGTTCTTATACATTAAGTTCTGAGGATCTGTGTACCTGTTCAACATCAATGGCAGTATTTGTTCTATGTCTTAGCTTCTCTAATAAATCAGCATTACTAATATTTTACTCTTTTTACACTTTTATCTGTTTGTTCATAAAGTGCAATGACAAATTCTAAGACATTTTAATTGCAAAAATGAAAGCTCATCATTTAAATAATATTTTTGTTGGATATATATATATATGTATATATATATATATACATATATATATATATATATATTTGTGTGTGTGTAAAATATAATGAACGATTTGTTTCTTCCTATAGCTATTACACAGTATATGCAATTACTATTTTATTTCCAAATGTTGAACTGGAGACTTATTTCTCCTGGGTGAAAGCAATAAGCTATTTTGTTTTCAATAGCTAAATTCTGCAGTGCTGGATAGTTTCATACCAAATTGACAAATCTGGAGGCATTTGGGAAGAGGGTACCTCAAATGAGAAAATTCCCGCAACAAATTTGCCTGTAGGAATGTGTGTGGTGCATTTTCTAGATTGATGATTGATACAGGAAGGGCCAGCTCACAGTGAGTGCTCCCTCTTTGGGCCAGTGACCTTGGGTGCTATCAGAAAGCAGGCTCAGTAAATCATGAGTCAGTAAGCAATGTTCCTCCATGGACTTCTGGGTCAGTTTCTGCCCCCAAGCCCTGCCCTTTCTTCTCACAGTGACGGATTTATAAGCAAAATAAAGTAAACCCTGCCCTCCGTAAGTTGTTTTGGTCATGGTGTTTCCTCACAACAATAGAGACTCTAATGAAAAGATTTGTGGTAATTTAAATGAAGGAAAATAAAAGCACATTACTGTGAATTATTAACTTGTGACCTAATATAAGTGATTATAATATAAATTTCATATAATTATTGATAGTAACTTCAGTGTATATTCCTTCAGATTTCAAAATACTTTTTGGTTGTAAGTTCTTAGTAATGTCTAGGAAAGTTAGTACTATCTTCTTTTAAAATGACCGCTTTTAAAGTTCCATATAGTAACAGGACCATACAACCTCACTTCCCTTGTCACCCGCTCGTTGTGTCACGCGCATGGGTCTCTGCACTCTCAGGAGGCTAGCTAGTTTGCTTTCTCCCATTTTTCTTACTCCCACTCAGTTCTTTTCTCATTTGTCCCTAAAGCAAGCTTGTCAGAATTCTACTGACTTCAAGTAGATTACTGAAGTTGATTACTTCAAGTAGATTACTGTTGTCACTCAACTTATAGATCTTTTAAGAAGTTATTTGGGACCAAGCCAAAGCCAAAGATGTCTCTGTCAGCACCAGAAATAAAATCTTAACACTTTTGTTTGTAATGGAAAGTATCTTCAAATATCAAACTAAATTTATTGTCTACAATTCTGTCAAATTTACACAAATCTGTCAAGTGCATGATCTCATGCATTTTTTTCCCCAATAATTTTGTACTTGGTCAAAATTTTTATTCCACTAAGTGAGCACACTGAGTCTATGGAATGTGATTCAGCATTTCCCAAAATTCTTGCTGAGTAATGTGGCTGGTAACTTTCATCCAGGGCAACTGTGGCGCGCAACCTTTGCCAATAAGGAGTATGCCACAAACAGGATTCTTCTGACAGCAATTTATTATACAGCTCGAAGCAATGATAAGATAGAGAGAGAGAGAGAGAGTGGAAAGGAAGGACCCCGAGCCCTCAAAACTTGTTGCTTAAATAGCATCTTGGATGACGTGTAGACACTTCATTGGCTCATAACACAATGCTTAATTAGCATGTAGCATGCACATGTGCACCTCCAGATATGACATCCGTGAAGAACCAGGAAGCAGGAAGCCAGAGCCATCTTGTAATGGCAAACGGCTCCCAACAGGCAACAGCTATGTTTAGTTGACAAATACTACTTACTGATT
>JADRCD010123859.1:48620-66778 GCA_019843815.1 Montemys delectorum
TGTGTGTGTGTATGTATGTATGTGTGTATGTATGTATGTATGTATGTATGTATGTATGCATGTATATTTTAAAAGAGATTTCTCTGTGTAGCCCTTTCTGCTCTGAAACTCACTCTGTAAACCAGGCTGGCCCCAACTCCGAGATCCAGCCTACCACTGCACTCCAATTGCTGGGGTTAAAGGCCACTACTTCCTGACTTGTGAGTCTCTGTATTAATCACCATCCAGTGCATAAAGAATTGTCTCTAAGAAAAGGATGAAAATTCATTAGTTTATTGATACAAAAATAAGTTTTTAGAAGGAAGTTTGATACTGGGTCTCTGTTTAAATGAATTAGTAGGGTCTAAATTCTTCCTAGCTCTGAGTTCTTGACCAGGTTTACACTGCTAAGAATGCATTTCCTCCTATGTAGTAGTCTTTAAATAAAATTATAATGTAGATAGGTACTCATGTATCATTCATGGCCATATAGGATCGATATGCATAGCTTGACATAGGACACATCTATGTCAGATTATTGTCAAATTTTCTGCCCTCAGCAATCTGGAAAGCATGATACGGTACTTTGAGACATCTCCAATTGGGAAAAAAATCTCCCATGCTATTAGAAACTCCACTATACCAAATCCCATGATCGAAGTATGGAATGTCTTTAGCAACAGGGTCTTACCATTGGTTTTCACGGAAACCAAGAGGAGTGGCAGTTGCCGGGACTCACTTTCCCAACAACTGGACATATTGCATCCTATTTCTGAGCCTGTCTTTGTGTATTTGTTTGATATCCTATGTCATCTGGAAGATCTTTCTAGCTCTTCAAACTAAATTTAATATATAATGTTTAGGAAACTTTAAAACAGCAGTTTTTCCATATAGATTTTCAAGCATCCCTTACTCTGCCCATCTAGAATACACAGCACTGTGTTACACTAGTGTTCTCCTCCACACATAATCTCACCTTACTTACCCTTTTCTCATCATACTACCTATTTTCTAACATTATCTCCCTTAAGCTCCTTTCTCTTACTCCAAGTATACCCTCTCTAGTTTTCTGGGTTGTGCTGCTACTCCAGGTAAAAATGCATGAATCTGAATGCTTGAAGCTCAGATCTACAAATGAATAAGAGGATGGTGCTTTTGCTTTGGGGGGTCTGTTTTATCCTGTTCTGCATAATTACACCTGGTCCATTAATTTATTGTCAAACTCATAATTTCATTACTCTTCCCCACTATGTAAATTTCCATTTGATATATGTACCATGTTTTAATTATCTTTCCATCAATTGATGCACAACTAAGCTGATCTCATTTTCTATAGATCATGAATAGAGCAATGATGAATGTGGATGTGTAAATATCTCCTTAGCAGGACATAGAGATGCTATATGTGGGCCACATAGAACATCTTTTTCTAGATTATATGTATTGTATGAATATTTTGCCTGTGAATATGTTTGTGTACCATGGATGTAACTTTTACCTGCTATTGGCCATCGATTTGTTGATTCTCTGAAACTAGAGTTAAAGATAGTAGTGAGACACTACATGAGTCTTAGGAATTAAATCTGGGTCCTCTAGAAGAGCTACAAATGGCTTTAATTCTTGAGCCAGTTCTTTGACCTCCTATTTAAATTTTTGAGGAACTTGCATAGTGTTTTTCAGAGTGTCTAAGTCAGTTTGAGTTCCAATAATAGGGAACAGAGGTTCTATAATGCCCATATACACACTAACATCTGCTATCATTTCTTTCTTCATCATAGCAAATCTACTTAAGGATGACCTCCAGACTTGTTTTAATCTGCATTTCCCTCACTTTTCAGCTAAAACCTTTATAAATATATGCTTAGCCTTTTGTTCTGTTTAGAAACTCTGTGTTCATAACTAAATTCATTGTAAATGGGGTCATTTGATGCATATTCTAAAAATAGTTTACATTTTCTAAATATAAATCCTCCATTGAATAAATAACTGATAAAAATTGTCTCCAACTTTGTGGACTTCCTCTTTTGATTTACTCCTTTCTTGTGCAGGACTGTAGTTTCACATCTATTAAGTTTCCACTGTAGAACAGTATAACTTTTTAAACTGTTTCCTCATGACTTTTTATTTTAATTAGCTGTGGCATTTTCCCATTCCATTCCAATTTTAGTAATGTGGGTCTTTTGTAGTTTTCAGTCAATCCAGGTAAGGTGTGTGGACCTGGTTTTCCTTCAGAGAACCAGCTTTTCATATCACAGCTTTTTTGCATGTATTTGTTTGTTTCTTACTTTAATTGCATTGATTTCTGTCCCAAAGTATATTATTTCTTCCTGTCTACTGCATTTGTGTTTACTTCTTGTTTTTCCAAACACTTGTGGCACTTTGACAAATTATGTTTGTCTCCTTATTTTTAAAATTGTAGGCATTTAGAATGATAAATTTTCTTCTTGTACTGCTTTTCTTGTACTTCGGAGATTTTACTACATTTTGTTTTTGTCTTCAGGTAATTCTGAGATTTAGTTTTATTTTGTTCCTTATCTTTTTAATGACCCAATCATTATTGAGTAGTCTGTTGTGTTATTTCCAGGGTTTTGTGAATTTATTGGTGTTACTTTTTAGATTTCAGGGTTTGTCCCATTTTGATTATACCAAACATAACAAATTATTTCATTTTTCTGAATGTTTTGAGATTTGGTCAGCTCAATAGCATCTAAACCCCATTGAAAAGAACATGTGGTCTGTGATGTGGAATCAGTTACCCTGAATACATCTTTTGGGAATGCTTGCTTTAGGATTATTTCTTATGCTTCTTTGCTTACTTTTATTTGTCTGGATGGCAGGTTGATGGAGGGTAATGGAGTGTTTAAGACATCTATTGTTACTATGCTCGGTTTCTTCTGTACGTCCCCACAGCCTTTCTTTTGCTTTTGAAACTCTGTACACTTCAGGTTCAGCACTTGTGTTCAGAGGTATGATACTCTTCTGGTGAACTGTTCCTTGGTTCAGAGTGAATGACCCTCTACATCCTCTGATTAATTTTTACCTAAAGACTTTTTTCAGATGTTAAAGTGGTAGCAATTGCAAGTCCTGTTTGCTTGAATTATTATTTTCATCATTTTACTCTAAATTATTGTCTATCTTTGGATGTGAAGTATGTTTCTTGAAGATAATAAAATGGTGGATTTTGGTGTCTGAATAACTTGTGTTATTTGCTTGGGGACTGGATACAATTGGAATTCTCCAGTGTTACTGAAAGATGTATATTTATAGCTGTCATATTGTAGACTGAATGATATTTGTTTTCTTATTCATGATTTGCATAACTGCTGTTGCAGCTTGATTTTAACATTTTTTTTTAATATTTAGCGTCAGATAAAAGCTCAGGTGCTTTTATCCTTTACAGCTTGTAGTATTTCTTCCAGTGTTCTTTATTAAGATGAATTACTATTCACAAATTTTTTAGGCTTGTTTATCATGAAAGGTTTTTCTATCCCCATCAATAATGACAGATACTTTTTAGCTAATGTAGTCTGGGTTGGCATCTGTGATGTTTAAGAATTTAAATCACTTTACTTTATGCTCCTTTGACCTTAAAATTCTTTCTTTTTTATTTTATTAATTATTTTATTTATTTACATTCCAAATCTTGCCTGCTTCCTTGCCCCCCCATATGTTCTTCACTTCATTCTCTCTCCCCTTTGCTTCTGAGAGAGTGCTCACCAACCCACCTACCTTATTGACTAAGATATTATTCATAGAGCCCTGCCTTTATATGTGACTAGAGCTTTCTAATTTGACACTTTTGGGATCCTTTCTGTATTCTTTATATTGTGTGCTTTACAATCTGACTTGTATATTAAGTGTTCTGTGTGTTTCTTAAACCTAAATTGGTATCTTTTTCATAGATTTGGGAAGTTTTCTTCTGTGATTTTTAATGATAATATGTTTTATCAATATAAAACTCTTTTCTGTCTATGCCTATAATTCATAGATATGGTCTTTTCATGGCATCTAGGATTTCCTGCATAGTACTTTCATAAGATATTTTTAAATTTATACTTTTCTTTGATTGAATGATAAAATTCCTCTACTTTGTCTTGAAGCTCAGCTATTCTGTCTACCACAGTTTATTTTGTTGGTAACATTTTCCACTGTGTTCTTTGTTACACTTACTTTTTATTTTCTTTTTCATTTGTTTTTTTTTCCTCAGCATTTATATGAAACTCAATTTCCTCTTTGAATAGTCTTCAACTTTTGTTTGTGTCTTAGACTTTAGTTGGGAGTTTATTTGTATTCTTGTTCATTTTGTTTGCCTGTTCGAATCCTTTGAAATCTTTGAACATATTTCTCATTATTCCTTTAAATAGTGTGTCTTGTCTTTCATCCAAGTTGTTCTCACAAAGACATTTACTAGGAGCTTGGTGATCTTTGAGGTAGACATACTGTCTTGGTTTTCAATATTGCTTATTTTTAGGAGGCAACAATCTAAGAGAAAGAATGTTGGTTATATATTTTAGCATGAGAATTTTAGCCTTGAAGTTCAGAGCTCACAAATTTGTAGATAGGGTGCATGGTTTAGGAGATAGAGCTGTGGAAAGTCAGTGCTCTACATGGCCTGTCATGATAGATGGTTGTGAGATCAAATCTGATATACATTGTGACATAATAATAGGAAGATGTATAAATATACATACACATACATATATATTAAACAAAATTTTAAGACGAAGCATTTTATAAAAGCTTACACTGATCCCTTTCTGAGCATTTATGTCTTCCTGCAATATAACAATTTTACATTCTTTTTTAAAGCTGATAAATGATTACATATTGCTGATATAGTTCATTAATGTCTATATGTATACAATAAATAATCATTAAATTAGTACTGTGAACATTCTAGATACTGATCCCAGCCAAATTGCCAATAACATTCAAATTTTGGCAGACATTTCCTAGTAGAGTCTTCATGAGACCTATCTGAAACCACAAGAATTTGAGTGTGGATTTTAATCTGGTATCTGGAGGCTGAGGTAGCTAAAACACTGAGACCTAGATAATCAAATGTTATGTAAGATTGTTATTGGCATGAAAAGATGATGCTTTATATCAGATATTTGAGTTATATGTGTACTTCTTTCTGTACTTTTTCCATTGTAATAGAACAATGTGTATAGCACAACATAAGTCAAAGGCCTAGAAAAGCCATCAGCTTATTCAGTAGCAGATAACAATGTCGTCTGTGGAACTTTCTAAAGATCTCTTGCCTGTATTTTCTAATCATATGATGCATGTCTTGGCTCAGGGCTAGCAAGGTTGAGGTAGCAGAATGGTCAGCACAATATGTTTCATTATTTTTCATTTTGTTAAGGGTCACCTTGGGTCTCTGGGCTCTCTGGTTTCTCTGTTTTTTCTACACTGTTCTCTAGATATGTCTCTGCAGTTTGCATTGGAGTATTGTTATATTCTTCTTTAATATCTTCTTTTAGTTTAGTGAGAAGAATCTGGGAATCCCATTTAGCAGGATTGTATCTTGGATTAGATTACCAACAAGTGACTCTAAAAGTAACTTTTGTTTGCCTAATGTAATTGTTGTCTCAGAGGCTTACTGCTAAATAAGCTGACACTCATTAGTTCTTTCTGAACTCTGACTGGCTGGTTCAACTCAGCTCCTCTGGCTCAAATTTCTCTCCAGGATGACTGATTCAATATGGCTTCTCTAAGTTTCTCACTGAATTGCTCTGCTTGAAAAAACTGCCTGTGAACTCTGTGAGCTGAACTGCTAGAATTCAGGAGTTTGTACTGTACTCTCAAACTCTATTGTACCCTCTTCTTTCTGTTCTGTCTGTTTTTTTGTACTGCTGTCTATCTGTACCCCACTTCCCTCTATTTTTTGTTTGTCTTCTTGAACTCCCTTGCTCTTTCTCCATGCACTCTCTTGCTCAGTCTCTGTACTGTCCCTCCTCTTACATTACTCAATGTACCTGACTGACTAGAACTCACAGATCTTCCTGCCTTTGTCTCCTGGGATTAAAGGTATGTCTGTATTGCACCCAGAGTAGCAATGTTACTGAATTCAAATTTGTCTTCAGATGACACAGGAAGTAATTGTGTGTGTGTGTGTGTGCCTTTGCATGTGTATCTGTGTGTATGCATATACATGTGCATGTGTGTATGTGTATGTGAGTGTGTATGTACATATTCGTGTGTGTGTACATATTCGTGTGTGTATGCATGTCAATGTGGGTGTGTATGTGTATGTGTGTGTGTTATAATGGATTACTAGTAACAAATGGCTTTGTATAAATACTATATTCAAGAAAGACCATTAAACCTCATCTTTCCTTAATATCCTTTTACATTTTAAAGTCTTCATTTCTTTGAAGCTACAACAAATATCAGCATAGATTGTTGAAGAAGTATTTATATTTGTTTAGAGTTGAGTTTAGGACAATCATGTAAAGAAGATATGAAAAAGATTCTAGAGTATTTTGGGAAAAGAAGGAAGAGTCCTATAGTATTTCTTTTATCTCCAGTGACCAAGAATTAATTAAGAAAAATGAGTCCTAAAATCAGTCAGAAAGCTATGCTGACCACAACACTGTATAAGTGTGTATAGGTATTATCTTGTATGGGTTTTATTGCTGTAAAGAGACACCATGATCACAACAACTCCTAAAAAGGCAATCATTTAATTGGGGCTACATTACAGTTCAAAGATTTAGTCTGTTATTTTCATATTAGAAATATGGCAGCAAGTAGGAAGACGTGATGATGGTATCTATCTATCTATCTTAGAGGTAGCTGAGAGTTCTAAATCTAGATAGATCGACAGCAGGAAGAGAGTGAGACAATGGGCTTGGCTTGAACATTTGAAATTTCAAAGTCCACCCACTGTGGCATACTTCCTCCAGCAAGACCGTCTCTTCTCTAACAAGGACCCACCTACTCTATCAAAGCCATACTTCTAATAATAGCACTTCCTATGAGTGTATGGGAGACATTTGCTTTCAAATCTCAACAGATGTTAGCAAATTAATGACATAATCAGGGCACTACAGTATTAAAAATTATAAGATGAAAACTAAAAATACTTAGCACACTTAAAGAGGAACATATTTTTATAATAGACTATCTGTATACATTCTTAAATACTTTTTATTATTACTAATTATTTTATTTGCTTACATTCCAAATTTTATCCCACTTTGCAGAACCTCCTCCATGATCTCTCACCACTCCAACTCCCCTTCACCTCTAGGAGTTTGCTCCCTAACCCATTCACCCATTCCTACCTCACTCCTCTAGAATCCTCATTCTCTGTAGCATCAAGCCTTCATAGGGCTAAGCACATACCTTACCACTGAGGCCAGAAAAGGCAGTCTTCTGCAACATATGGAGGCAAAGGACCAGCTCTTTGGTCAGTAGCTTAGTCTCTGGGACCTCTGAGGGATCTAGGTACTTGATACTGTAATTCTTGTAATGGAATTCCAATCCCCTTCAGCTCCTTCAGTCCTTCCCCTAACTCTACCATAGGGACCTCTGATATCAGTATAATGGTTGGCTGTTTAAATATCTGCATTTATCTCAGTCAGCTTCTGGTAGAGCCATTTATGTGTCAGCCATGCTAGATTGCGGTCTGAAAGCACAACATGGTATCAGCAATAGTGTCCAGTTTTGCTGCCTGTGAATAGGATAGATCCCAAGTTGAGGTAGTCTCTGGATGGCCTTTCCTTCAGTCTTTGTTCTATTTTTATTCCCATATTTCCTTTAGATAGGAACAATTCTGGGTCAAAAACGTCTCAACTGGGGGCCCTGTCTATCTACTGGAAGTAATATCTTCAGGTTCCACTTCTCCACTATTGGGCATTTTTGCCAATTTTGCTTCCACTGGGTCCTGGGAGCCTCTCGCATCCCTGGTGTCTGTGAAATTCTAGAAGTTCCCCAGTCCTGCACCACCACCACCCCCCCACACACACACTGGTGCATATTTCAATTCATTCTCATGGTCATCTGGCTTTCTCTCCTGTCTCCCCCAGTACCTGATCTTGCCCTCTTTTTTCTCTCCCCTCCACTCTCCAACCTAGGTCCCTCCCTCCCTCTGCCTCTCATGATTATGTTGTTCTTCCTTTAAAGTGGGATTGAAGCATCCACACTTAGGCCTTCCCTCTTGTTAAGCTTAATATGGTCTGTGAGTTATATCATGGATATTCTAAACTTTTTGGCTAATATCCATTTATCAGTGAATAATACATACCATGTATGACCTCTAGGGTCTGGGTTATATGACTCAGGATGGTATTTTCTTATTCCATCCATTTGCCTGGAAAATTCAGGAAGTTCTCATTTTTTAGTTGAGTACTATTTCATTATGTAAATGTATTACATTTTCTCTAACCATTCTTCCATTAAGGGACATCTGGGTTATTTCCAGCTTCTGGCTATTATAAATAAGGCTGCTATGAACTTAGTGGAGAATGTATGCTTGTTATATGTTGGAGCATCTTTGGGTATACATGCCTAGTAGTGGTATAACTCGATCTTCAGGTAGTACTATTTCCAATTTTCTAACGAATCACCAGATTGATTCCAGAGTGGTTATACCAGCTTGCAATCCCACCAGCAATGGAGGAGTGTTCCTCTTTCTCTACATCCTTGCCAGCATCTGCTGCTTCTTGAGTTTTTGATCTTAGCCATAGTGATTGGTATAAAGTGGAATTTCAGGGATGTTTTGATTTGCATTTCCTTGATGAGTAAGGATATTGAACATTTCCTTAAGTGCTTCTCAGCTATTTGAGATTCCTTAGTTGAAGAAAATTCTCTGTTTAGCTCTGTAGTACATTTTTAAAATTAGGTTATTTGGTCTAACTTCTTGAGTTCTTTGTATATTTTGGATAGTAGGCTTCTATCAGATGTGGGATTAGTGTAGATCTTTTACCAATCTGTACATTGCTATTTTGTCCTATGCCTCTCAGAAGCTGTTGAGTTTCATGAGGTCCCATTTGTCAATTGGTGATCTTAGAGCCTGAGCTATTGATGTTCTATTCAGGAAATTTTATCCTTTGCCAATGCATTCGAGGCTCTTCCCAACCTTGTCTTCTATTTCATTCAATGTATCTGGTTTTATGTGGAGGTGCTTGATACACCTGGACTGGTGCTTTGTACAAGGTGATAAATATGGATCAATTTGCATTCTTCTACATGCAGACCTCCAGTTAGACCAGCACCATTTGTCTAATGCATGAACAAAAATATGAAATAACAGAATTTATTGGAATATCTTATTCATCACAAAGCAGTCATTAAACATGCTTGTAAAATTTGAGAAATAATCAAAATGAAAGCTCCAAGTAGAATATCATTTATATCTAGATTATCATAGTAAGATATATGTTATCTTACTTCAAACTTGAAGCTATAATATATTATATTTCCTAAGTTTTTATAGTAAATTATATAAAACTATTGAGAGATGCTTATTTTTATGTGTAGCATTATTAGGTAACTTAAATGAGAAGATATGAATAAGAATTTAAGTTTAATCTTATAGATAAAGGTAACTAGGTAGCTATGAACACTTCTCATTAAACTAATGACTTTACCTAATTCTTAAGTTTGCTGAATGCAGCTCATTAAGGTTTGATTCTTTTATGTTAATGACAGGACCACCTTGTGAGTTTTTCTGGTTTTTGTTTGTTTGTTTGTTTGTTTATAGTCATCCTATAAGAAACTTAACCTACTTATCCAAAGATAAGAATCTCTTTTAATTTCCCCTCCACCATGCCCATTTACTTCTCCATTTCTTTTTAGAAAAGGGTAGGCCTTCCATGGATATCAACCAGCCATGGCATATCAAGTTACATAGGACTAAGCCCATAATTTATGAAGGAAGGTGGAAGTGACCTACAGGAAGAAAGGGTCCAAAATGCAAGTAAAAGAGTCAGTGACAGCCCCTGCTCCCATTGTTAGGAGTCCCACAAGAAGTACAAGCTATACAACTGTAACATATATACAGAGAGCCTAGGTCAGACCCATGCAGGCTCCCTGATTGGCTGTTCAGTCTTTGTGTGCCCCTAAAGGCCCAGATTAGTTAATACTATGAATTTTCTTTTTTTCTTAGATATTTTCTTTATTTACATGTCACATGATATCTCGTTTCCCAGTTTCCCCTCCAAATAAATAAATAAAATATAATAAAAATTAAAAAACAAAAACAACAACAACAGAAAAAAAACCCTGTTCCCTCCCCCTCCCCCTGCTCACCAACCCACCCTCTCCTGCTTCTTGGCCCTGACATTCCCATACACTGGGGCATAGAACCTTTACATGGCCAAGGGCCTCTCCTCCCATTGATGATTGACTTAGCCATCCTCTGCTACATGTGCTGCTGGAGCCATTAGTCCCACCATGTATACACAAAGTACAATCCATAAACCACAAGAAACTCAAGAAGAAGGAAGACCAAAATGTGGATACTTCATTCCTTCTTAAAAGGGTGAACAAAATACTCATGGAAGGAGTTGCAGAGACTAACTATGGAGCAGAGACTGAAGGAAGGATAATCCAGAGACTGCTCCACCTGGGAATCCCTCCCATATTCAATCATCAAATCCAGACACTATTGTGGATGCTGGCAAGTGCTGGTTGACAGAAGCCTGATACAGCTGTCTCCTGAGAGACTATGACAGTACCTGACTAATACAGAAATAGAGGCTCACAGCCATCCATTGGACTGAGCATAGGGTCCACAATGAAGGAGCTAGAGAAAGGACCCAAGGAACTGGAGGGTTTGCAGCCCCTTAGGACGAACAACAATATGAACTAACTAGTACCCTCAAAGCTCCCAGGGATTCTATGAATTTTCTTGGGGTATATTTGAACCCTGTGGCTCCTGGGAACTTCCCTCTACATCTTCACTGGGATTCCCCAAATTCTGCCTAGTATGAGTCCCTGCATCTGTTTCTATCAGTTGTTGGGTGAAGCCTTTCTGATAGGAGTCTTCTTAAAAGAAATTAATATGTCAGATTGCCCCTTTGCAGTTCTTTGTTGTTGTTTTTGTTTGTTTGTTTTATTTGTTTGTTTGAATTTTGTTGTTGTTTTATCTCACAACATTAATCATCTCTATTTTGTAGTCTTTCTGGCCTTCAAAATAAAGTAGATTACAGTACCCTGTGTCCTGAGAAGACTAGGATAGGTTTTTGTACATGATAAAGGCATTGTTTTCCTGGTCACTCTACACATCCTTATAACTAATAGCTTTTTGAGCCTATGTTGTGGAATCTCACAATCTGGCATCATTTCCTAAAAATCCTTTTTAAAATGTCTCTATTCCAAGCTTTTAAGTGGTCTCTTTGCATGTCTCTTCTTGGATTCTGCTGAGACAGCTGGTTAGGTTTTGAGTTGTTCTCATGATTTAAAATTGCTAAGCCTTACTCCATGTTAGTTTCAAACATATTTTCAATGTTTACACTCTAAGGAGGAAAGGAAATATCCAAGCCTGGAAGGTCTCTTAGGACAACAGCATTGGGCACTCCACAAATAAAGAGGCAGGGGGGTGAGTATTCTCAGTCCAAATGGAAGAAACACAGAAAAAGTAAACCCCACAAAGGATAGTCACCCTACAGTAAACCCCAAGAAAGCACGAGTCTTAAGTACTTCAGGTCTGTGTTTGGAAATGGTGTGTGTCTTTCCTTTGACCCTTTCTCTTTCTCATAACAATACTGCTTAAGTCATGTTAATAATAATTATTATTCTGGTTCATCACTGTACAAGCTTGTCTTGAAATTCTATTCAGTACTCTATTCATAAATCTGTTGTTGAGCTCCCTTTGGCTACCTTCCAGGTTCACACTCTAGCAAAGGCCTTCTAAATCGAGCTATATTTATAAAACTAAATTTAATTTAATCCAAAGAAGAAATGTATATTAGACTTAATACAACTTATATTTTTACTTTGTAACTTGAGTTGTTTTTGAGTAAACTACAAGAGCCAATCTTACATCTGATTTAACCATAACATTTTGTTAAAAAGAAAAAAAAGGAAAGGGAGTAAAAAGGGAAAAATGTTAAAAGTATCAAGTCCTGAAAAATATCCATTCCTCACCAATTATATTATCACAGTTATATATAATGAAATTTCCCGTGCATTAGCTATGTACCTCTTCCATGTCATCTGTTTTAATTCTCTGTTTTAATGAACAGAGAACAGGGTTTAAATAATATGTTTGAAAATCTTCAAAATTATGCAGTAGCTGTCAATCACAAATAAGAGAAACTGAAGTTTTTAACACCTCAGCAGCTATTTCCTCTCTCTCCTCTCCTCCTTGTGCCCACCTCCCAAATCTCTCCTCCTAATGCTTTCACTCCTCAGCTTCCATTCAGGAAAGGGCAGGCCGCCCAGGGTATCAACCAACCATGTTATATCATGTAGAAACAAAACTAAGCAACTCATCTCATCTTAAGGCTGGGTGAAGTGTCCCAGTATGGGGAAAGGGTCCCAACATAGGCAGCAGAATCAACAATAGCCCCTACTCCCACTGTTAGAAGTACCACAATAGAAGTTGTACATCTACCGAGGTTCGTATATTCATAAAATAAACCAATAAAGCAATTGGCTGGTTATTCTTTTAAATACTGAAAATTTATGAACCATTGGCAGTAAATTAACAAAGTAAATTATTTGACCATGAAGAGTTTATACTTTCTCAATTTTAGCCTAGGGATTCCTTTTTTATTCTTTAAATTTCAAAGACCACGAATCTTTTCTGTGACTGTAGATTACAACAGACATTACTCAAAGCTTCTGTGGAAAAATGCATTTACAGTAGCATAGTCAAGAAAAGTTTCAGGCATAGATGCATTTATGTACACAGGAATGTAAAGGTACCAAGAAATCAATGAGTAGGAAAAGTTCAGTTATTTCTAAATATATTGTTTCTCAAATTTACTCATCAGAGGTACAATGAGGATACTATGTCCTGAGGTATTCTGAATTACAAGAATAGGTCTTTTGCAGAAACTTGTTTGATTTTAAAGTTTCTGAAGGTTAACTTTAATTTTAGTCCAGTGTTGAATGTGAAATGGACCTGGCTTCAATCTCTAGTACTACAATATTCAACATTGACTAAATTAAATAATTATTACCTCAAATATATTACAAAATCAATGAATTGATTTTACTCAAACCCTCAAAATGAGTAAATTGGAGATACTGTAAGTAGATGAGCAATTCAAGGATAACTTAATTCTAACATAAGGTATTAGAATTAAAAATGGGATATTTACCAATATATTTGGCATAAAAAACAAATTTAGCATCTTAAAATATTACAGTAAATATAGGTGATTTTGTTTATAAGAAATATGAGTCTAACATTAAAAAAACAGACATTGATATTTGATCTCAAGTAGAGTAATATATATGCATACTCCATCTACCCCAGTGTTACAAATTTGTTGTGTGCTACATTCACCACAGGTAATATTACAACTTTCTGTCTAATGACAGACTATTCTGCTTAAGGCACTTCAAAGATATAGGATTCCAGCCAACAAACGCCAGCTTCCATAGTCAATCTGCAGTTCACTTTGAAGACGAAGTCATGTAGTGTTTGTCTACTCTTAACCACAGAACATTTCTAATTCAACCTTGGCATCACACTCCATTCTTCCTACTATACATGTGGGATACGTATAATAGTTTTCTAATGGTGACTATGGAGTATTACATTACAAGGTAACTAACAGAATATTTAAGAAAATTAACATTTTAGGTACAAGAACCACCAATGGCTTATACCTAAAATCCTTTTTAGCTGTAAAAATTACAAAGTTATAGATGTTTCAGAGTCTACTGTAGCTGAAACCAGACAGAAAAGGGAGTTCAGGCAAAGCAAATGACAAGCAAAATGAAGAGGGAATTATTTAACTCTAGGCAGCTTACAAACACAGTCATAAAACTTTAGTCTCAGAACAGAGCAATCAGATCATTCAGTTATTACAAAAGATAGACTAAACCAATGGCAAAAATGTAAAGTGAAGTATTTGTATCAGTGTCAGAAAATGTATTTTACAAAATAATGTCATTAGAGTCTCAAGAGAGAATTTTACAATGAAAATCACAGTCAACTCATCCAGGCTATAATATTTCTAAGCCATTATATTTTGAAATAAATGAAAGAAAAATGATAGAACTGTAATAATAAATATATAAATCCAACACTGCAGTTGGACATTTCAATACACTTCTGCAAACAATAAAAAAGCAAGCAAGTCTTTTGAAGTATGAAGTAGTTATCATCTTATTGTTACAAAAAGAGTCTCAGAAGTCTCTTAAGATTTGATCTGGAATCAACACAGTTGTATTTCAAGAGTTTTATTTAAAGCCAATTTACCTGATTCAAAGCATAGTCTTTTACTCTGAAATAGAACTGCTTGAACAGTTCATTCAATTATCCCAAATCTAATACATGCTTACATACCACACTGAAAGTAGGATGGTAGTGTTGTGTAATAACCTCAGGTCATGAGGAATTGAGTCAGGTTGTGTTGGGCAATAGTCTCAAGCCATAAAGAATTGGTTAACCCTCAGCCTGACTGGTCTGCTCCTCATGAAGAAGTGAAATGCCTGGGTGATGAAAGCAATTCATCCTTATCTCAGTCAAACTACAAAAGTAGAGTAACTTCCTGGTGGACACATACATAATCACATAGACACACACACACAGACAGATGGATACATACATAGATGCACATGAACGACATACAAAGAGACACACACATATACACATAGACACTCATACCCAGATAAGCCCTTCCACACACACTATATCAAATAAGTATCAATAAGATAACATAGCATGGAAAGTAAGATTATTATAGCCTCTTTGTTCTAGTCTATTTTGTTATTTAAGAGTTCCATTTGGTTTTTGGTAAAAAGTCTTGTGGGTGTATATGAAGCTTTGTTTCATGGGGAGGAATGTTCCTAGGGGTGGGTTTTGAGGTTTCAAAAACCCAAGTCAGGGCTAGTGACTTCCTCTTTGCCTGTGCATCAGGATATAAAAGTTTCAAGTACTGCTCCAGAGATTTGCTGCATACAGCCATGCTCCTTGTTATGATAAAAATGGGCTAATACTTTGAAATTCTTAACAGAACTCCAATTATTTTCTTTTATAATATTTGCCTTGGCTGTGAAGTCTCTTCACAGCAATAGAATAGTGACTAAGATAATGCATATTATGAAATTATGAACCCAACTAAATTAACAAACATGTTACCTAACTATTTGCCTGACTCACACATTAATTTGAGAGGAATTGAGCAGTAATTAAATTTTAGAGATAACAACAGTCATGAAAAATTTTCTCCTTAAGGGGATTGATATTAAATCTGAAAATCTGAAAAATGTACAAAATTGTTACGTTAAAATTTTTGTGAGACTGTTTTTATATTTATATCCATGTACAAAAAGTAAGAAAAAAATTCCCAGCCCTTCTCCATTTCATATTTGCATATAAAAATAGTGTTCTGTCAAATTATTTTTAGGTAGATGTGATTGTTAACAGAATCTAAAATCATCATAGATGTTAACTAATCTTTGGGCATTTCTGATAGGGAATTTCTGAATTGTATCAATCGAAGCTGAGAGAATTACCATAAATGTAAGTGGTACTATCATATTGACTGGGTTACCAGGTTGTATGAATAGCAGAAATGGATCTGGGCATGAGCATTCATTTGCTTCTTCCCTGTGGAATAGTGAGAATAGATGCCTCGTACTTCTAATCCCATGCCTTGCCCACCATGACTGAATAATACCCTCAAACTATAGAGCAAAGCAAACCCTCCATCTCTTGAGTTGCTTTAGTCAAATATTTTGTCACAAGAAGAAATGTAGGTAATGCAGAGAATGAGTGCCGGAAGTAGGGATGCTGTGGTAAACCTTACCATGTGGTCCCAAAATCTTTCTAAGTGGTTTGCAGGAGGAGTAAGAGAAGTTGGCAACAATGAAATAAAGGAGCCCAGAATGCAGTAAGTTAAGATTGATGAAGCCCATGAAGCCCACAGTGGAGGCACACACCTTTAATCCCAGTGCTTGGCAGGCAGAGGCAGGTGGATCTCTGAGTTCAAGGCCAGCCTGGTCTACAGAGTGAGTTCCAAGATAGCCATGGCTACACAGAGAAACTCTGTTTCCAAAAAAGAAAAAAAAAATTGATGATGAGTCGTTTTGGCATCAGCATGCAAGTAGGGGTCCAAAGAGACAAGGGAACAGTGGACAACCACTAATAAGGTTTAAGAAGAAAATGAGAACTCTGTAAGGACCTGAGTTAGAGGCCATTTCTATTATATTTATTAAATGTCCTCAGAACTTGCACAAGACCAAAATAAAACGTGATAGACTAATATTTTTTGGTGGAGAACATTTCAGGAAACCATATCATTCAAGCTGTAACAATGAGCTATACCTCATTGCTTTTATTTAAATCTATATTGAAAGAGGGCATCAGGGTTCCTTCCGCTCTCTCTGGGCTGGTGTCCTGAGCGGACCTTGGGCACAAGCTCTGCAGCCAGTCCCACAACACCCAGAAGAAGCTCCACTCCCAAGTGCTCTAACAAGACCAAGGTCACAGGATCCCAGAATCACAGGGTCACAGAGACTGCCTGACTCTGAGGAGTTCTGATACAACCAGGATCACAGGAAGGACTGACTCCAGTCAGAATTAGCAAGGGCAGGTAGCCCTAGAGATAACTAGATGGTGGGGGGCAAGGGTAAGAAAATAAACAACACAAACCAAGGTCATTTGGCATCATCAGAACCCAATTCTCTCACCATAGCCAGTCCTGTATACACTATCACACCAGAAACACAAGATTCAGATCTAAAATCACTTATCATGACGACGATACAGGACCTTAAGAAAGTCATAAATAGCACCCTCAAAGAAGTACAGGAGAGCACAGGTAAAGAGATAGAAGCTCTTAAAGAGGAAACACAAAAATCCATTAAAGAACAACAGGAAAACATAATCAAACAGGTGAAGGAAATGAGCAAAACCATCCAGAATCTAAAAATGGAAATAGAAACAATAAAGAAATCAGAAAGAGAGAAAACCCTGAAGATACAAAACCTAGGAAAGAAATCAGGAGTCATAAATGCAAACATCACCAACAGAATACAAGAGATAGAAGAGAGAATTTCAGAGGCAAAAGACACCATAGAAAACATTGACACAACAGTCAAAGAAAATACAAAAAGCAAAAAGCTCCTAACCCAAAACATCCAGGAAATCCAGGATGCAATGAGAAGTCCAAATCTAAGGATAATAGGTATAGAAGAGAGTGAAGACTCCCAATGTAATGGGCCAGTAAATATCTTTAACAAAATTGTAGAAGAAAACTTCCCTAACCTAAGGAAAGAGATGTCCATGAACATACAAGAAGCCTACAGAACTCCAAATAGACTAGACCAGAAAAGAAATTCCTCCTATCACATAATAATAAAAACATCAAATGTACTAAACAAAGAAAGATTTTTAAAAGCAGTAAGGGAAAAAAGGCAAGTAACATATAAAGGCAGGCCTATTAGAATTACACCAGACTTCTCACCAGAGAATATGAAAGCTAGAAGATCCTGGGCAGATGTCATACAGACCCTACAAGAACACAAATACCAGCCCAGGCTACTGTACCCAGCAAAACTCTCAATTACCATAGATGGAGAAAACAAAATATTCTATGACAAAACAAAATTTACACAATATCTTTCCACAAATCCAGCCCTCCAAAGGATAATAGATGGAAAATATCAACATAAGGAGCAAAATAACACCGTAGAAGAAGCAAGAAAGTAATCTTTCAACAAATCCACACAAATCTAATTCCACCTCTTACAATAAAAACCACAGGAAGTGACAATTACCTTTTCTTAATATCTTAATATGAAAATTAATATTATGTATATATCCTAAGTGACTGAAATCCAAAAATATGAGGAATTAGAAATTTGTTGATTGTCATCCAATGGTCTCTCTAATCTGGTAGTTGGAGAAATAGATCCAATATTGTACAATCTATATATACTTTCAGCTTGTTTGTGACAGTGTTTTGCTGTGTACAATGTAAGGGTCTTGAAATCTTACTTCTCCTATCTCAGCCTCTCTATTAGTATTGTTTATTTCATGTTTT
>JADRCD010123861.1:436-12233 GCA_019843815.1 Montemys delectorum
CTCCTCCTCCTCCTCCTCCTCCTCTTACTCCTCCTCCTCCTCCTCTTACTCCTCCTCCTCCTCCTCTTACTCCTCTTCCTCCTCCTCTTACTCGTCCTCCTTCTCCTCTTACTTCTCCTCCTCCTCTTACTCCTCCTCCTCCTCCTCTTCCTCCTCCTCCTCTTCTCTTTTTGATCTTTTAAAACATGGTTTCTCTGTGTAGATCTAGCTGTCCTAGAACTCTCTCTGTAGACCAAGCTGTCCTTGAACTCACAGAGATCTGCCTGCCTCTGCCTCCCGACTATGGGATTAGAGGTGTGCCACACCACTGCGCAGTTTGATGCTTCAGTTTTTATGTGTGCCTCCTGCAGGCCTCCTCTGGGAAGATTCTCCAAACCTGGAGTTGGCCATAGTTGGCTTGCTGAACGTCAGGCATTTTAGTGTTGACATTTGAATTGTTTTAGTTTTGTAGCAACTAGCTTTTGATTAACTAGTCATTAATGCAAGGTTCTTTGACTGTGTGCAAGTGAGTAGTTTTAACTTGTAAATGTTACCTGTCATGGATATATTTTCCTCAACAAACGTCAAAAAAAAAAAAAAGCTTAGAAACATAGACCTTTGGAGAAGGCTTTTTTGTTTAACATAGGATCCAAGGCTTAATTCTAAGATACCATAGAGTCTAATGGTCTTTTAAATTAGTGACTCTGGGGCTGGAAAAAAAGGCTCAGTGGTTAAGAATACTAGCTTCTCTTCCAGAGGACCTGAGTTTGATTCCCACTTTCCACATGACAACTTGCAACCATTTATAACTCGAGATGCAGGGAATCAGATACCTTCTTTCTGGCCCCCCCGGGGGGGGGCACTGCCTTAATGTGGTATACAAATATACAAGCAAAACACCCATGAATATTAAAATAAAATTAAAAAAATTTTTTTTAAGTCGAAGTAAGTCTGCCACAAGCTGAAGGGTCTCAAATCTGTCCCTTCCTAAAGGCCTTTCTTGCCCGAGACACTGCATGTCTACACTCAACAGTTCAAGTGTGGCCTGACTCTGCTTAAGTAGAATGGGTATTGAAACCCTGCAAACCATAGGCCCATGTTTGCTGCAGCCCAAGGACAAGAGGTTATCTATACAGTTGAGAGAGGCTGGACGTGCTGACACAGTGTTCCTAGGAAGAGACTGAGTGAAGGCCGTCCTGAACAAGAGCCACTCCGCTGCGTCACTCACAGCCCCTCTGATTCTTCTTTGGGTCTCCCTGTTTGCTCAGCACATCCCTGAAGGGCTGTCTTGCCTGTTTCTCCTGTTTGTCAATAGAAACCCTCACCTTCTCTCCTTACAGGCTTGGGTCCTTGTTTGCTTGTTTGTTTATTTGCTTGCTTTTTGTTTTATTTTGTCTTGTTTTGAAACAGGGTCTCTCTACTTAGCCCTGGCTGTCCTAAAACTCACTATGTAGACAAGGTTGGCTTTGAACTCACAGAGGTGGGCCTCCCCCTACCTCCCAAAAAAGTGTGCGTATGACTCCAACCAACATTCTTACTGAACGTGTTAATGCAGTATTGGGTCAGCAGCACCGAAAGCCAATGGCTGAGATATAGACAGTTAAGTGAACAGTGCCCAAGATAGGGAGGAATATGGACCATGTGTGTTGATATTTTGACACGGGATGGACAAATGTGTACGCTATCATTAAAGGGCTAGGAAACTGTCTTATCTAAAAAATAATATTTTCTCACTTGTATTATTTTCCGTAGCACAGCAAAAATAATCTTCTTTCGTTTCCTGATATGTGTTCGGGTTTAAAAAAAAAAAAACGAATGGTATGTGTCACCACTCAGGAAGTGAGCAGAGGTGGTGTTTCTGTTTGAAAACAATTGCATAGCCTCCAAGCTATCAGTCATGGCAGCTATAGGAGCTAATAATGTTAGGTGGGCCCAACACAGAGTAAAACTAAGAAGTTCTCATGGAGTCATTATAGGTCGACATTAGTCAACTAGCAGATAGCACCTGTTGTGTATACAAGCTTCATTCAGGTCCCAGTTTCTTGAAGGCTCAGCCCTTCTTGTGTGTGGAATATGTGTACATGTGCATATGGAGCCCAGAGGTCAATATCAAGTATCTTTCTATATTGCTCTCCACTTTGGAGACAGAGTCTCAAATCTGGACCTCACAGATTAGCCAGAGTGACTGGCCATTGGATCCCCGAAATCCTCCTGTCCCATCTTCCCTTCTGGGATCACAGACACATACACCATGCCTGACTTTTTACATGGGTGGTAGGGATCTGAACTCAGGCCCCATCCTTATACAGCAAGCAATTGAATTACTGAGTTACCTCCCAAGCATCTCCTGGCATGCTTTTATTTACACTTCCTTTAAAAAAAAACAAAACCCTTGAGCTATGATACAAAAGTAATACCATGCTAAAGTCATTGTTAGAAACCAACCGACCAACCAACCAAACACCTGTTGAATCAACCTACAGATAATCCAAACTTCCAAGTGAGAGTCTAATCTGACTTAACAGAATATATCACGGCACTGCACTAGACAAGCTATTAGGGACAATAACTTGATTTGGTTTTGGTTTGGGGACATTTTTGTCATAAGGGAAAGTTATTTTAGAATTCCTACTGACCTATCTCTTTATACTAATCTTGAGAATCACCTCATTATCACCTTCAATTAGTTCTTGGAACTTTCTGGAAATGTGATACATTTTTAAATAATTATTTTCACACTGGTCATAGAAGTGCATGCATTCCTGTAACCCCAGCCTCAGGGAAGGCTGAACATGAAGGACTACTCTGTACATAAGGCCTGCCTGCCCTACACAGTGTTCCAGGCCAACATGGGCTATCGAGTGTAGTACTGTCTCATAACAAAAATCGTTCTGATATGATATGATAACAATCGATAACATTTTTCAAAGTTGAAACACTGTAAATCATTAATGCCAAAACCCACACCAACTCTGACATAAAGAACCAGCCATCAAGTCGGGTGGTGGCGGCACACGCCTTTAATCCCAGCACTTGGGAGGCAGAGGCAGGCGGATTTTTGAGTTTGAGGCCAGCCTGGTCTACAGAGTGAGTTCCAGTACAGCCAGGGCTAGACAGAGAAACCTTATCTTGAAAAACAAAACAAAACAAAACAAAAAACAACAAAAAAAGAACCATCCATCAGTACAATATGGCAAAAGTACCCATGACCTACGAGAGAGGCCGTGGGGCTATAAAGCTGTCTTTTCCTCTCGTCTCACTTCTATCCTAGTTTTCTTCCCTTTCTTTTTTCATGGTAGATAAATGAATAGAATGTAATTGATAAATGAGAAGCTAAGCGCCGTCGCTTGGGAATGGTCATTAGAGCCATACAGAGCGAAGTATACTGAGATGTACCTTGTTTGAGAATTGTTGGAGTGTCTTCCTTAGACCAGCTGTTTTTATTTGTGATCTGATTAGAATAAAGTGATTTTTTTTTTTTTTGGTTTTTTTGAGACAGGGTTTCTCTGTGTAGCCTTGGCTGTCCTGGAACTCACTCTGTAGACTAGGCTGGCCTCGAACTCAGAAATCCACCTGCCTCTCCCTCCCGGGTGCTGGGATTAAAGGCGTGCGCCACCACTGCCCGGCTGTGATTTTTTTATGTGCGGGCGGGGAGAGAGTCATATGGGACAAGTAAAGACATCTATTCCGTAGAACTTTTTGGTAACAAGCTTTATTAAAATGGAATCACTGAAGCTCTGCTGCCCTGGGCTGTCTACTGGGACTTTGTTACAGAAGACTAGAGGGGCTGATGTTAATCTCTAAAGCAAGTCCTTGCAACACAAATTGTGTTAGTACCCACAAGCGAACTGAAAAAGTCTCTGAGCCACACTTTGTTTTTCTGGTGGACTCCCAATTTAGCAAATGCCACACACTTCAGAGGTAGGGAAAGACAGGGAGCATTAACTAACAGGACCGGCGTTCCAGAAAAACACACTGCCAGCTCGAGGAAAAGAAGGGAGATTTTAACTGGCTTGTCTGGAAGTTAACTTACATGGTATTTACTACTTTTGGTGCTACTCTGACCAAAATACTTTATACAAAAGACTGAATGGTGGATGGATTCATCTGGCCTCACAGTGTCAGAGGGTTCAATCTATGGTAGTTTGGCCTCAGGTCTTGGTAAGAACATCATGGTGGTGGGCTTGTGTGGTGCTTAAAGGAAGCAGAACACAGACAGGAAGTAGCCTGGAATAATTTACTTCTAGAACCCTCCCCCAGTAGGCAGCCTACTTCCTTCAGCTAAACCCCACTCCCAAAGCTTCCATACATCCAAAACAGCATCCCCCAGCTAGGGTCTAAACATATAAAACACGAGCCTGTGGGGACATTTCAGGTTCAAGCCATAGCAACATCTGTACACAATTAAATGCCCATCTGTGTGAGAGAATCTGAGTTGATGGGGCATGGTTAGTGAATGGGAAGAAACCTTAAGTGGGTCCCAGAGATAGCATCTGTAGAGGATTCTACTTGGATTTCTTTTCAAAAAGAAAATCCTGCTTTTAGAAACAGCCATGTATCGCTCCATCAGTAGAGACAAATAGCAACCCTTCATTAACACAGCGGCTGATTTTTCAAAGAGGGGTTTCAGCTGAAACATTCCCATTAACTTCCAGAAGCCATGTGTTCTTAGGTCCCTGGGGGAGCAATTAAAAGCAGAGAGCATAACGACCTTTTAATATTTTATTTTCTATAAGCTGTGGGACTGTGTGGTCGCTAGGCTAGAGAGAAAGAAACGTTGGTGAACAAAAAGCGGCGTTTTCTTGATTTCTTTTTTCCCTCACTCTTTCCACTTTTGAAGTCTGGTCTGCCCCCTTTAAAAATGTTATTGGTAGTTAACATGTAAACTAAAATGTGCTTGCTGAGCTCTGAAAATTCTAGGCTGGGAGGTTCTTCTAGTCAAGTCAGAGAATGCAAGTCATGGGCTGAAGCAAGAAATTTAGAAGTTCCTGGAAAAGACAAGAAAGATCTCATTTTCTTGTAAAAAAAAAAAAAATCTTTAAAACATGATATATGCATTCCTATACAAAGGCTGCCTTTCAAATGATGACAAGGTTGTCTTCTTGCTCGGTCGACAGGATCAAGTGTTGATAACTCTAAGGCAAGACTGTTATATTGGCTACTCTTTCATCATAATAACTACCATGACGAAATCAACTTAAGAAAGAGTAGTTTATTTTGACTTATGCTTCCGGAGAGACAGCGTTCATCCCGGCAGAAAGGGATCGCTCGGTGACAGGATCAGGAAGCTGGGTGTTCACCTTTTCATCTACACAAGGGAACAGAAAAAGGGGACAAGAAGTGGGTCATCTTAAAGCCCACCCCCAGTGACGCACTTCCTCCCCCAAGGCTGGACCTCCCAAAGAACTCACACCTCCTTAAAACAGTGTCACTAACTGGGGACCAGTTATTCAACAAAATGAGCCCATGGGAGACATTCCTCACTCACACCGCCTCAACTACACATCCAAGGTTGTAGATTCCTGAAGCCATAGCTTCTTGTTCACACAGATGATTCACATCTAACTAACCAAGATCCGTTATAATAAGTCCTTATTAGACCTTTTGATCATTTGGTGTCTGTTTTCATACAAATGGATATTTAAGTGAGAGGCAGGGGACGTTGTTACAGGGACTTACTCTGTAGCCCAAGCTGGCCTGAAACTCAGGATCTTCCTGCCTCAGCCCCCTGAGTGCTAGCATTACAAAAAGGCACTGTCATGCCTGACTCCTACGACTGCTGACTTGCCATCAAGGAGAAAATAGCTGTCACTCTCCTCTAGTGAGACAAATGGACTTGCCGAGACTTTAGAAAACAAGTAGAAAATAAAACCACCACAAAACAGACATGTATGTTGGGAATAGTTCACATTTATGACACAGCTTTCATAACTTGGCCAGTTCTGTCACACTTAAAAATTTCAGCTCTCTTCATGGCAACTTCCCAATTGGGCTGGGGGTGGGGTTGGGGCAGCAGCATACCTCTCAATGAATTGAAATCAATATGACTCTCTTTATATGGCTTATTGTAAAAGTAAGAGGGTGCGCATGGAGTTTTCTCATGATTTCAAAATGACCTGAAGAGCTATGAGTAATTAAGAAGCAGCAGGACTCTGTCACGCCTGAGACAGCTTTCAAAGGGAAAGGATCTGCGAGTCTGAAGTGAAGTGTTCACACACACAGAAGAGTTATAAAAAACGTTTCAAAAAAGCCTGGTTTTGTGCAGAGAGGCCCGTTTAAGCTGTTGATGGTATGATTTACATTTCAAAGCATAAAAATACGTTGATTTATTTTTGCAAGTTAATACCACTCAAATCCTGTGGGAACCACTCAGAACGTAAGGAGGGAACGTTGTGTGTGACAACTTCTCTCCTTTGTTAAATATGGATTTAATCTTTTAACCATTTTCAGTGAGCTCTGACCAGTACAGAGGTTCATGGTCGTGACGCCGTGTCAAATTTTCAGAGTTGAGATTCCCAGTTAAAGTCTGGCATTGCAGAGAAGGGATCAGTTGCCTTCTCTCACGCTGTTTGAGTGAAATTATTTGCCCGAAGTCGTAGGCTAAGAAATCTTAACTTGGTTTGCATGTTATTCATTTACAACCAAATGAGAAGTTCACAGGGATTTCCTTGCCACCTAGGAAAATTAAACACACAGAGAAATAAATACTCATATAATTGGGTGATTAGCATCAGAAATGGAGGGCGGATAATTCATGAATGTGTCAATAGCATTATGTATTAGCCCATGGCACATATCCAAAGGCCAGAGCCCCGTAGAGGAAAATAACCTCTGAGTCCCCAGATGTTTTCCTGGACCTGCAGATGTCAAAAGCAGTGACAAAAATTTCACATATACATGAATCGCACACGGAAGATCTCTGTGACATCTTCTAACCGGTCAGCTTCCCTGAGCCCAGCTCCACACCTGGGCAAAGCATGCGCTGGGAAGGAAATGGACACATGTTCTCATCTTTTCCCATTTTTCATAGATCACAATCTCGGTGCTACCTTGTGTCACCAGGGAGCAAAGTAGGGCAGAGAAAGGAAGAAGAAAGAAGTAAAGAGAAAAGTTGTTTCTCACACACTTCTTGAGGATCAGTAATAATAAGTCTAATTTCATTTCTCTTCTACCATGGAGTTTTCTAGGTTCACTGTACCAAAGGAAAAAAATAGGAATGCTGATGGGCAACGAATAGCTGAAGTCTGACCATTCTGATGCTCCCAGATTCAGAATCTCTTAATTTGGAATAGCTCAGATTTCAGATAAATGATTAAGTGCTGGCCTAGCGTGGGAATTAACACCCTTGTCTGGCAGGACTGGCATCAAAGAGATCACTCTCCCTGAACAAAAACACAGACTCTGCCACAAGCGGAGCTGTGTATCTGTAATGTCAGCATTTGAGAGGTACAGGGAAGAAGATCAAGGGTTAATTCAAGGTTAGGGACTGGAGAGATGGCTCCACAGAACAGTTGCTCTTGCAGAGAACCCAGGTTCGATTTCCAGGACCCACATGGCAGTTACAGATGGTTATCTGTAACTCTAGTTCTAGGAGATCGAATACCTTCTTTATCCTCCACGGGCATCAGCACACATGTGATATACAGACATGTTTGTAGGCAAACCATCTATACATATAAAATGAAGATAAATAATTTTTGTAAATTCAAGATGAACCTTGGCAACATAGGGAGTTTGAGGCCAACCTAAACTACATTAGACTGGACCCTGTGGGGTAGGGTGGGAAATGGAGAAGGAGGAGGAGGAAGAGGAGGGGGAGGAAGGGGAGGATGGGGAGGAAGAGGAAGAGAAGAGGAGGAAAGGGAGAAGGGAGGGAGGGAGAAGAAGGAGAAAGAAGAAGGAAAATAAATGTTCTTGCTGGGTGGAAGAGATAGTAAAACATACTCTTGAGTTAAAAGATTGACTGGCCATTAAATAGGTTAAGAAACATTTGTTTCCTGGAACCTTGTGGTTTTTGGAAATGTGTGCGAAAGATTCTATACTCCTACTTTACTGAAACACATTCTCTTCCCAGAGAACTGTAGCTTCATAATTCACCCATCAAATATCCAGGACTTAGTTTGGTGGTTTCTGAGTTTCTGCTTACTCTCTTTAGATTTGTCTTTCAAACAGTGGTTTTCGGGAACATTCTTAAGGGAGGGTCTTCCTTGTTAAGCATACTCCAGGGACCCCAAGATGCTTCTTCAATGTATGGGCATCTCATTTCACCAAAGGGGAATTTCTTGATAATGTTATTTCCTAGATTTTTAAAAAAAGATTGTGTTTTTATTTATAATGTGTGTGCACATGAGTGCAGTGCCCCATGAAGGCCAGAAATGGGCATCGGATTCCCTGGAGCTGGAATCCAGGTGGTTATAAGCTGCCCAGTGTAGGTGCTGGGAACAGCACTCTGGTCCTCTGCTGAAGTGTTCATCCTCAGCTCTTACCTCTGAGACATGTCCTCAGCCCCTCCCAGAGCTTTATTTTCTTTTAAGGAAAGCATGGTAGGTTTAACCAACCTCTTTCTGATGCTTAACTTTGTCCGTGTTTCCTTTAGTATCTTGGCTAAATATGTTGTTCTTTGATGTGACAAGTTTTCTATTAGTCATATTGCCAGAAATCTTTGTTTTCCTCCTATAGATCGCTCAAGCACTAGCACATCATCTCAGTCTACCCGCCCAAGAAAAAGCACCCAAGCATTGAAGTACCATTTCTATACTAACAACAATAGCAGCCACCTAAACTTCTTTCCAATACAATTTAGTTGATATTAGAAATAAGACTGGGGAATTTTTTTTTTAACAACTGGTTTGTAAGAAAAATTTTTAACTTTTGTCTCTAAAGGTAAATATGGCTACGAACTGTTTTACAATATGTTTTAAGCTAGTGTGTAGTAGCAGGCATACTGAGCTCTGAGGGAACGTCAGCATGGCAACCCTAGACAAGAAACCCGGAAGCTTTTAGCACATGTTTTAGGCTGGAGCTTTGTAGAGTCTTAAGGTAAAGCAGACACCTGTCCCATTAGGGTGACTTTCTTCCACCCAAGTCCCACCAAGGCTCACCGTTCCTATCCACGGAGGTCGGAGACACAGTCAGGCTGCAGATCGTTAGAATGGCTTTCTGATTTCCAGATGCACACGCTGGCCAGATTGGCAGGGCTGGACGCCTTTAAGTGACTGCAGGTGTTTCCAAGCAGCAAAAAGGCAAGCAGAATGTGTCTCCCTACTCATCTTCTGGGGAGGCCTGGGAGTTGTGGATCCCTTCCAGGGTATAATGGATCTGGACGGGCTCCGTGCCTTGGTGACTTCTTCGTATACTTTTCTGAGTAACCTTGCCCTGGAGGAGAACAAGAGACTCCGTGGCAAGCCTGAGCAAGGAAGTGCAGCCGTGGCTGTCATCGGGGATGTTTATTTGCCAACAAACCTGTGGTTGGGAGGGAAAACGATCTCTGTGTCCTTCAGTTTCTTCCCTAAATGTACTTTAGATGTGCCTGAGTTCCGTTTTCAGCTCCATGAAGATGCTACTGCTTACAAATGAAACCTTACCCTTTTTGATGTTAAGGACCCGTCCTTAGCACTAATGAGCCATTGAGTCAAATTCTTGTGTTTGGGTAAATTCATAATTAAGTGGGCAGGGAAGACTCACTGTTGACTTAAATTATCCTTCCTTGGCATGTAATTTTAAGCCATTGTTGATAACGTCATTTTCCTAAACACCAGGGGCTTCCCTCTTTGAAAAGCTCCAGTGGCCGTGCATTGTCTACTGCATCCTGACACACCTTGGATCCTACTAAGCTACCACTGAAGGTCCTTGAAATCTGTCTCCAAATTGTCTTTCCTGTCCCATTATCCCCTCAAATATCAGCCACTCTGATATTTGACTCTTCTAGTCAGGTTACACTCCTGCCTTGACAATAAACATGACCTCTGTACCCCTTTTCACATAGAGTCATCCTCAAACCCAGTTTTTACACCAGACCCAAAAAGGCCTTTATTTCCTCAAAACTCTTGCATTGCTTCTTTAAGTTAATATAATCACTTTATTTCTCTAATCACATTGTTGATTATCTTTGAATGAACATCTCTCATTTTTTTCTATTTATTTATTCACTTTACATCCCAATATCAGCAACATCCTCCTCTCCATCCTCCGTCACACAGCTTCCCCCACCCCCGTCTCCCCCCTCCCTCCTCCTCTGCTACCTGTGAGCACATTTTGAGTAAGGACTGCATCCGATCCCATCTCTATCTCCCTGGTACTTTCTTTATAACCACAAGGGCCCTAACTTATGGCCAGCAGATGACAAACCCTTTCCATTTACTGAGACTATATTGGTACAAGCTCTTGGGTACGTGGAGGAAAATGATTCAAAGTTGAGACTCCCCTTCTGACCGGCTGCTTCAGGATGAATATATAAACATTCCTGTCCATATTTCTTAGTAAATTTGGGAAGGGCCAGCAACTCTAACATTACTAAACAGCCAGATAATGCCTAGACACCATTGAAATGAACTTGGGTTCTGACATGGTTTTCCCCAGTTGCATTTGGTGATGGAGCCACTGATGCTGCTGCTGATAGTATTGTTTCCACTCCCGATAGAAAGAACTTTTGATCCTTAAGTTGACAGCAGAGGTTTAAGGGTGATTGCTCTCCAGTCACCCCTGGAGCTCTTCACCTACATCTGTGGCGTCCCAGTTCCATTCTGCTCTTCCACCTCCTCCTCTTCCTCCTCCTCCTCTTCTTCCTTCTCCTCCTCCTCCTCTTCCTCCTCCTCCTCTTCCTCCTTCTCCTCCTCCTCCTCCTCTTTCTTCTTCTCCTTCTCTTCCTCCTCCTCTTTTCCTCCTTTCCTATCTATGTGCTGATCTCCTTTCTGTTGCTTTTATATGGTATAGTCCAGGCTCCTGGTAGCCAATGTTTACCTAGCTTTATATGAACAACACAAAAAGCTGCCAGCATCCCAGGTTAGTGCAATGGATCTAATGCAAGTCTCCACAAGATGAACCCTGGCAAGCCCAGCTGATAAGCCTGAGGCTTTGAGGGTGGGCCCATTGCAGGAGACATTGTTTAGATACAGGAACCACATCCAAGTGTATATTGTTAATGGCTCTAGAAATCGAGTGTGGGTATAAACACCAGGGACCCCTAGCATAAAGGGCTGCAGAACTGCTAAGTGACTAGACATGGGTGTGCGTAACCCTTGGACTGTGATTGCATAGCCACAAGGATAGCTTAGCACAGAAGAGTAAACTTAGAACATTAAGAGACCTGTCGGCGACTTTATTTCTCTAACTCTGATTGAGTGGAATGAGTAAGAACCTTGTAAGGAATAGAGTCATTCTTTCAAAGTGCCAACGGTTGATCAGGCTTGGGACTCTAGAGGGCAGTGAGGCATCTGAAGAACACTAGTTGAAACAGGGGAGTTTAAACTCTCTTCCAGCCCTGAACATGAGTGAATTTATGAGAGACGACACTCTGATTCCAACACCAGCTGTGTCAATCCTCCTGATAGTCCCAGATCATCTGCTTCCCGCTTGCTAGGTATTCTGCAGGCTTCTTCAAAGGAATGGTTGTTTACACATCACACTAATGAAAGAGTTTCCAGAATGGGGTGAGTCTAAGCCAAGACTATCAGCACTGTATATTAGGGAGGCAGAAGGTGCTCCAGGGATGAGCTGAGCTGGGACCTTTTTGAGTCTGTGAGCCCAGCTGCAGGGCCCTGGAAGCTCCTGCTGGAACATACCCTCATGGGGTCCTTTTCTTCCCACATTCATGTCCCTG
>JADRCD010123864.1:0-11273 GCA_019843815.1 Montemys delectorum
ACACACACACACACACACACACACACCAATTTCTTTGAAAGAGTAAGAGGGTACATGGGAGGGGCTAGAGAGAAAAATGGAAGGAAAATGAATTAATTATAGTTTCAAATAAAAATGTAAAAATTAAAATTTAGAGCTATGAACCAATAAAAATAAAAGTTGTATAGAAGCCCTATTTCTCTCTTAATAAGTATAAATTAAAACAGTAGAGTTGGGAGGAAAAACAGATGAAAGTAGAGGACTGGGTTGATAGGAAATTATAATTGGAGAGTAATCACCTTATGGATATGGATGAGGCTGTAGGTGGAGGTATCACTCCCATCTCTCTCATCTCAACTTCTAATGTGAAGTGCTAATTGCTTTAGAAGTAAGAATTCTGAATAGCAGGTAGGTATATTTTCTCAGGGACTATAAGTAGCAAATTTCAACACCTGATGAATCATGTTACTTCTCATCTCACTTAACAAACCCTAAGAGGCAGCAAAAAACTCTCTGTGGAGGATTTGTTTCCCTCAGTGCAAAGTGCTCGAGATGGAGACATGGGCAAGAAAATGGAGCAGAAAGATCAGGGAAGAGAAATTATAAAGCTGTCATCACATATAGCACTGTTCTCTGGACTAGGATAAGAGGGCTACTAACCACAGTACTTGTCTTTCCTTCTGTAGAAAAGCAAACTATCAAAAACTTAGAGATTGAAATTTAAAAGAGGTAAATATTAAGTCTCTAGATTATTAGAAACATGAAGAAGATTCTATACTGGGTGACGTGTGTGTAATAGAACGGAAGCAAACTCTACAATAGTCAGAGAGTGGGCAGAACTAGCTATAGTATGATATTACACTCCTGGTTCTGAAAGAATACCTCAGAGGTTCAGGAAATGAGTTTCTGAGATCCCAGCTGTGAGTAGTAACACATCCCATCAGCCTTGTTGTCTTTTAAATGTTGTCTTTCATATAGAGCAGCAGGGAGCATGCACTTTGGTTGATTTTTAATGTGTAAACCACTTTTGTTCCTAAATGGACCTAAGATAGCTCTAAAAAGCACTTAAATTTGAACAAAAATATTTAAGTTAGGAGTATAAACTAAGAAGAAAGAAAATATGAATTAGGGGAGTAATAAACACTAAAAATAAGATGCCAAAGACTCATTATGATACTTACTAAACCCAAAAGAGGCCAGAGATTGGTCATCAAGCACCTAACAGTGATCAAGAAAGAAACGAGATGCATCAAGCACTATTTTTTTTTTTTAGATATTTTCTTTATTTACATGTCATATGATTTCTCCTTTCCCAGTTTCCCCTTAAAAAAAAAAAAAAACAAAAAAACAAAAACCAAAAACCAACAAGAACAAACCCCTGTTGCCTCCCCCTCCCCAAGCTTGCCACTCCACCCTCTCCCACTTATTGGCCCTGGCATTCCCCTACACTGGGGCACAAAACCTTCACAGGGCTAAGGGGCTCTTCTCCCATTGATGACTGACTTTACAATCCTCTACTATACACATGCTGCCAGAACAATCAGTTCCACCATGTATACTCCTTGGTTGGTGGTTGAGTCCCTGGGAGCTCTGAGGGTACTAGTTAGTTCATATTGTTGTTCATCCTAAGAGGCTGCAAACCCTTCAGCTTCTTTGGTCCTTTCTCTAACTCCTTCATTGGGGACTGTGTACTCAGTTCAATGAATGGCTGTGAGCCTCTACATCTGTGTTAGTCAGGTACTGTCAGAGCCTCTCAGGAAACAGCTATATCAGGCTGGCTTGTCCTTCCTTCAGTCTCTGCTCCATAGTTAATCTCTGCAACTCCTTCTGTGGGTATTTTGTTCCCCCTTTTAAGAAGGAATAAAATGTCCACATTTTGGCCTTCCTTCTTCTTGAGTTTCTTGTGGTCTGTGGGTTATTCTTCCTGTATTCTGAACTTCTGGGCTAATACTCACTTATCATAGAATGCATACCATGTGTGTTCTTTTGTGATTGGGTTACCTCACTCAGGATGATATTCTCCAGATCCATCCATTTCCCTAATACTTTCATAAATTCATTGTTTTTAATAGCTGAGTAGTACTCCATTGTATAGATGTACCACAATTTCTGTATCCATTCCTCTGTTGAGGGACATCTGAGTTGTTTCTAGTATATTGTTTCCAGGCTATTATAAATAAGGCTGCTATGAACATGGTGAAGCATGTGTCCTTCTTACATGTTGGAGCATCTTCTGGGTATATGCCCAGGAGTGGTATAGCTGGATCCTCTGGTAGAACTATGTCCAATTTCCGAAGGAACCACCAAACTGATTTCCAGAGTGGTTGTACCAGCTTGCAATCCCACCAACAATGAAGGAATGTTTGTCTTTCTCCACAACCTCTCCAGCATCTGCTGTCACCTGAGTCTTTTATCCTAGCCAATCTGACTGGTGTGAGGTGGAATCTCAGAGTGGTTTTGATTTGCATTTCCCTGATGACTAAGGATGTTGAACATTTCTTTAGGTGCTTCTCAGCCATTCAGTATTCATCAGTTGAGAATTCTTTGTTTAGCTCTGTACCCCATTTCTTAATAGGGTTATTTGGTTCTCTGGAGTCTAACTTCTTGAGTTCTTTGTATACATTGGATATTATCCCTCTATCAGATATAGGATTGGTAAAGATCTTTTCCCAATTTGTTGGTTGCCATTTTGTCCTATTGACAGTGTCCATCCTGCACTATTGTACTCTTCGAATGGAAAACATCTCCACGAACCTAAATTTCATTGTAATACTAGTAAAAGTATAGGAGGAGACATAATCTTGTGTACTTGAGTGTGCTTCATACATTAAATTATTTAATCCTCACAAAATCTACTTAAATTCATAACATGGTTGCCGCCTTTTATCAAGAAGCCAAGGAGCAAAGTGATATGTAACTTGTTCCTGGTGAGGAATGAAGCTGAGATGTTATTAAATGTCAATAAATAAATAAGGTACAAATGTGAGGACATGTAAAACTTTTATATATTCATCTATTTCAGGTTTTTATTAAGCATAAACAAAGCTGCAAAAACAAATCAAGCTGACACTCAACATTTTCTACAACAAACTATGCTGAAACTAAGTTGCCCTCGTGACATTACTATGAAACTGACTGCTAAGATGAAAGTCCGTGCAAGCTTGGAATGATACAACTTGATGACTCACTTCTCCCACATTCTTCCTCTAATTAGACTCCTGGGACACCCCGTTCGTACAGCTGAGTGAGAGGACATTTGCCTTCCTTTGGCGAGAAGATGTCCTTGGCGTATGAAGCCCACCGGTGTTCTCATTGCCTGGCTGCAACTCAAGAAGTACCACTTTACTTGGCATTGACTCTATTGGAAGCAGGAGTGTAACTCAGGCAGTGAAGCTGTGGACCAGTTTTAATTACAAGATGCAAATGACCCAAAGTGTGTTTCTACTAATTTGCTTCTAGAATATCATTTAAAAACAAACACGAAGTTTAGTTTTTTTGAATAACTCTCAAATTCCCCTTTTGGGGACACCCTTACCTTCTTTCTGAAAACTTTACAATGTTATTCATTTGAAATGTAAACTCCTCAACCATCACTAATTTTCATATTACAATCCAGGTATTTCTCCTGGGTGAAGGGCGACATCGACATCATAGTGTGCAATTAAACTGTTGGGCTTGCAGCTCTTCTGTAGAAATGAACGGGGATGATGTCACACCAGTGGACAGTTAAATGAAAGTCATTTTTAAATTACCGTAAATATCTGGTTGTATTTACAGGTTTCTGTCGCTGTTTTACGAATCCATTGCTTGCTGGTTTTTGTGGTTGGGGATCAAAGCCACAGCATTGCTTGGGTACGCTAGGAAAGTACTCTTAACACAGAGCTCCACTGAGCCCCTAGCTGAGTGTATACTTCTCAACGGAGAGGAGTAGGGCTTTGAGGGAAGGAATTTGTGGAAATGAATTGAGAGATATCAATTACCCAACTCAGAAATTGTATATTGGCCACAAGGCCATTTGGGCACAGTTAGGTTTCTGCTACTCTGATAACACTGGCCAAAGTCAAGTTGGATAAGAAAGGGCCTATTTGACTTACATAGTTATCATGAAGGGAGATAGGGTCACTACCTCAAGGCAGGAGTCTGGAGGCAGGAATTGAAGCAGAGACCATGTAAAACACAAAACAAAACAAAACCCTAACCAGTACAAACTTGAAGCCAAAATAGGCACATTGCATGCCCCTTTATAGATGGACTGAAACTATTCTTTTTAGTAAGTATGGGTCTTAGTTAGCATTTCCATTGCTGTGAAGAGACACCATGGCCAAGAAAACTCTTATAAAGGTCAACATTTAATTGGGGATGGCGTACGGTTTCAGAGGTTTAGTCCGTTATTGTCGTGGCAGAAAGCATGGTGACATGCAGGCAGACATGGTGCTAGAGAAGAAGCTGAGAGTTCTACATCTTATTCCAGGAGAAGACTGACTCCCCAGGCAACTAGGAGGAGAGACTCAAAGCTCACCCCTGAAGTGGAAGTTTCTGGATATGTCAGGTGATAACAGACTCACATGGTGTTTTGCTGAGGCAAGACTCATAGGAGGACACGTGATGTTTGGAGAAAGTGTCAATAGGACTCAACAGACAGTGACAGCATGCTTGGTTGCAGATCTAGCCTTGCAACATTTTGTTGGTCTGTGTCTTCATCTTTGCTGATCTTTGTTTCGTTGAGAAAGGTGCGGCAGAGAACTTCTCCTGGCATCCCAACTGGTCCTGCTCACTGCTGCTGTCTCATGCCAATTCAATGGGGGCCTGGCTGTTTCTTCTGGATCATGCCACCACTGCTGATTAATTTTTGGTAACCTGACACTAATGAACTAGACTCTTGGTATCCTCACAAACGGAGATTGGAATCGCCCCAAGGAACTACTTCTAAACATGTCCACATTCCCTTGTCCCATTTACCATTTTTTTCTCCCCTAGATGGTGGGCTAGAAGGAAGGTTGAAGCGTTTGAAAACCCTTATTAAAAGTAAAATTTAAAAATCTAAACCTACACACCTCCACAGTTGTAGAGAGCCGCGCCCGAGCTGGCTCAGTCGCCATTACAACATGGCGCCGGCATCCGGTGTCTTCTCCCTGTAAACAAGTAGTCTGCGCATGTACTAAGGGCCAGAGCGCGCCAAGTCACAGCCTATCCCCAGGCGTCACATGAGGTAATGAGCAAACAGCCAATCAGAAATGAACACGCTGCTCCAGGGTATATATAAGCAGTGCCTTTTTGGGGTTTGGGGTCTTCCTCTTAAAGATGCAATAAACGCTTGCTGCAGAAGGATCCCGGTGTCCGCGTGCGTTCTTGCTGGCGAGATGATTGCGTGGATTACACACAGTGACACACTTCTTTCCACAAGACCACACCTCTTAATAGTGACACTCCCTCAGGCAAGCATATTGAAACCACCACAGTATGCTGTCCATGAATGTATTATTTATTCAATATCTTTGAACTTGGAAAGATCTTATAAATTCATTATTTTTCGATTTGTTTCCTTGTTAATACCAATTAGGATGATATCAAGCTGTCTGAAGCAATAATAAAAGTATAATCTCATAGAACAAAAGTTGCTGGGTAGTATGTCTGCAGCTTTGGTTGATGTAGCAACTCACAAAGTCCAGGGCCCACATCTTTCTATCTCACAGGCTATGTTTCTTCCATCAGGTTACCTTGGCAACCAGGAAAATGATTGTTAGTTGTAATAAAGCACATGACTCTTTGCTTAGGTCCAGCAGACAGCAAATGCCTTTCTCCTGCATTTATTAAAAAAACAAAAATAAGCTATTTTCATCTGAGTGGCTTTCCCAATGGCCTCATGCTATCCCCCAATGATCATGGACTATGGAACAAAGACCCGAGAGTACACAGTTTTCATAGGTAATTCCATCTGCAGAAAGAAGGTCTATAATCAGCTAACTGGTATGGTGTCTCTACTGCCAACCAAATGCAAAAGATAAAACTTTAGAAGTTGTGAAGTTGCTGGCTTTTGCTACCAAGGGTAGTGATTGGGTCAAGTAGCATATAAAGGTGTTTATATATGGACCCTATAGGTGATTTTCCAGTGACAAATTTCAAGTTTTTTTGACATGTTCTTAGGGGAAAACTCACTTGGAATTAGTTCTATTTTGGAAAAGGGTTAAGTTAAAGTTTGTATACACCAATGATATATGAAATGTATTTTAAAATACCAAGAATCTTAAAGTTTAGAGTCTAAGTAAATTTAATATTGTTCAAGGTCAGTCAACAAATCAGAGGGTCACTGTTGACATGGAAATGCAGTCTGAGAAGCACTCCATGAAATAACAACATCTCCTGGTCAGTTTCATTTTAATTTGTTTTAATTTTTTAAACTTATTTTATTAATTTATATGTATCAAGGTCTTCCTTGTATATATACATAATTTCCTATTAGGCAACAAATAGTCACCACTTTCTCTGAAGGATGAAAGTAGACAATAGAAACCAGATATTAATCAACCCACCCAAAAAGGAGAAGACTAGGTATCAGCACCTAGAGTTACAATTATGCCAAACCCAGATGCCTGGACATCAGCATAAAAACACAATCAATAAAAGCCAGAACAACACGTCTCCATTAAAGACCAGCAACCCTACTATGTGATATAGCTGAAGCACAGGACAAGGACCCTAAAATAGCTTTTACGAGTATGATAGAGATCTTTGAAATAGCAATGACTAAATCACTTAATGAAAACATAAACACAGAGTGGAAGGAGGTGAATAAAATGGTTTGGGACCTGGACGTGGAAATGGAATCAACAAAGAAAACCCAAACTGGGGGGAATCTGGAAATGAAAAATTTAGGAACTTGTACAGGGGCCTCAGAAACAAGCCTCACCAACAGAGTACAAGAGATAGATGAGAGAATCTCAGGCATTGAAGGTAAAATAGAAGAAATAGATAAATGTTAAATCTAAAAACATCCAGACACTGTGAGATACTCCGAGGAGGCCAAAACTATAAATAATAGGAACATAAGAAGGAGAAGAACCCCAGAAAAGGCCCAGAAAATACTTCCAACAACATCACAGGGGTAAATTTCCCTAGCCTAAAGAAGGGGACGCATATCAAGGTACAAGAAGCTTACAGAGCACCAAATAGAATCGACCAGAAGTGAATTTCCCTCTCAACACTAAGCAATTAAAACAGTGTTAAAAGCTGCAAAGGAAAAGACCAAGTAACACATGAAGGCAGACCTCTAAGAACAACATCTGACTTCTCAATAGAGACCCTCAAACCCAGAAGGGCCTGGACAGATGATGAACAAAGTCTAAGAAACCACAGATGCCAGCCCAGACTATTATACACAAAAACTTTCAATTACAATAGGTAGAAGAAAAAGGCATTCCAGGATAAAGCCAATTTAAGCAGTATCCATCTATGAATCCAACACCCACAGAATTCCATCTGAAAAGGTTAAACATACCAATGAAAGCACGAAGAATAAATAATCCCAAACTAGCAAATCAAAAGAGAAGAGAAAAACATACAGACCACAAAAGCAAAATAGCAGGAGTCAACAAACCCTGCTCATTGATATTTTTCTACATTACTAGTCTCAATTTCCCAATAAAAAGACATAGACTAACAGAATGAATAAACAAAACAGGATCCATCCTTATGCTCCATCCAAGGAACATACCAAGGCAGACATTGCTTTGTGGAACTCAGAATAAAACTGGTTGTCTTAGTCAGGGTTTCTATTCCTGCACAAACATCACGACCATGAAGCAAGTTGGGGAGGAAAGGGTTTATTCAGCTTACACTTCCACATGGCTGTTGATCACCAGAGGAAGTCAGGACTGGAACTCAAGCAGGTCAGGAAGCAGGAGCTGATGCAGAGGCCATGGAGGGATGAGCCTTACTGGCTTGCTTGCTTCTCCTGGCTTGCTCAGCCTGCTCTCTTATAGAACCCAAGACTTCCAGCCCAGGGATGGCACTACCCCTTTGATCACTAATTGAGAAAATGCCCCACAGCTGGATCTCATGGAGGCATTTCCCCAACTGAAGCTCACTTCTCTGTGATAACTCAAGCCTGTGTCAAGTTGACACATAAAACTAGCCAGTACACTGGTGTAGCATTTAATATCTGAAAAAATAAATTTCCAATCAAAACTAATCAGAAAAGATTGAGAAGGACACTAAACACTCGTCAAAAGGAAAAAAAATCTGCAAAATGGAAATTACAATTCTTAACATCAATGCTCCAAGTAGAAGAGCACTCAATTCATGAAAGAAAGCCCACTAAAGCTTAAATCACATATTGACCCTCACACTCTGATAGTGGATGATTTCAATACTCCTCTCTCTGTTCAATAGGCAGAACATCCAGACAGTAACAAAACACAGAAATACTGAAGCTAACTGAAATTATAAACCAAGTAGATGTAACAGATATTTAAAGAATATTTCATTCAAACACCAAAGAATGTACCTTCTCAGCTGCTCATAGAACTTTATCCAAAATTGACCACATACTTGCATACAAAACAAGTCTCAACAGATAGAAAAATTGAAATAATACCCTGCATACTATCTGACCACCACAAATTAAAAATGGATGCCAACAACAGAAACAACAGAAAGCCTGCAAACTCATAGAAACTGAACAACTTACTACTGAATCTTTTACAATGGTGATGGTCATATTGGATGAGTGCATGTAGAAGAGACCAAGGAGATCCATGTTTATCATCCAGCACAAAACTCAATGCCAGTGGATCGAAGACTTCAACATAGAACAAGATACACTGAACCCCATGTAAGAGAAATTAACAGAAAACACCATTAGCACAGACTCTGAGACCAACGATTAATAAATGAGACATTATGAAACTGAAGAGCACAGTAAAGGACACTACGAAGACATTTGCTCAACCATGCTCATTGTTGCTGTATTCATAATAGTCAGAAATTAGAAGCAGTCTAGAGGCCTCTAGACATATTAAAGGGTAAAGAAAACGTGCATGCTTAAAGAAATGTTCAACATTCTTAGCCATCAGGGAAATGCAAATCAAAATGACACTGAGATTCCACCTCATACCAATCAAAATGGCTAAGATCAAGAACTCAAGTGACAGCAGATGCTGGTGAGGATGTGGAGAAAGAGGAACACTCCTCCATTGCTGGTGGGATTGCAAGCTGGTACAAACACTCTGGATAGGCACGGTCCCCAGTTGAGGGATGGGGCCTCCTACACACCTCAAAAATATTAATCTAGAATTCCTCCTGTTAAAAATAAATGCACGGACAAAGAGTGGAGCAGAAGGAAAGGCCATCCAGAAACTGTCCCACATAGGGATCCATCCCATCTACAGACACCAAACCTTGACACTATTGCTGATGCTAAGAAGTGCTTACTGACAGGAGTCTTGTATAGCTGTCCCATGAGAGGCTCTGCCAGAGCCTGACCAATACAGATGTGGATGCACGCAGCCAAACATTAGACTGAGTGTGAGGACCCCAATGGAGAAGTTAGGGCAAGGACTGATTTTGCAACCCCATAGGAAGAACAAAAATATCAACCAACCAGACCCCACAGAGCTCCCAGGGACTAAACTACCAACTAAAGAGTACACATGGAGGGACCCATGGCTCTAGCCGCATATGTAGCAGAGGATGGCCTTGTCAGACATCACTGAGAGGGGAGGCCCTTGTTCTTGGAAAGGCTCTATGATCCAGGGTAGTGGTACGCTAGGGTGCTGAGGCAGGTGTGGGTGGGTAGATGGGGAAGTGCACTTATATGGAAGCAGGACGGGGAGAGGATATGGGGTTTGTGGAGGGGAAACTGGAAAGGGGGTTAACATTTGAAATGTAAGTAAATAAGCTAACCAATAAAAAATAAACAAAGAGAAAATGTGCATGTACACCATGGAGTATTATTTAGCTGTTTTTTAAAAAAAAAAAAAACTCATGAAATGTGCAGGTAAATGGACAGAACTAGGGGGAAAAAATGATTGAGTAAGGTAATCCAGACCCAGAAAGATAAATATAGTATGTATTTGTTCATATGTTGATATTTTAATTATTAAGTCAATGATAACTATAATCCATAGAACCACAGTAGTTAAGTAAAGAGTAAGGAACTTGGAGGAGACAGATAGATCTCCCCAGGACAGGGAAACAGAATAGAGAGTTGTAGGTGGATGAGGTGGTACTGGACTCAGAGAATCAAGTGGAGCGTTGGAGGTAAGAGGGAAATTAGGAAGGGAGCATGGGAGAGATGGCCAAAAATTAGGGCCACTTGGATGGGTAATATGGAAACCTAATACAGTAGAGGTTTCCTAAAATATATACATATATTAAGGTGATCTAAATGAAATTACCAGATAACAGAGCAGCAACAGGACATTTCTTGTCACCAAATGAAGCTCCAAGTGCTGGAAATGGGTTATATCTAAATAAGTTGTTGGTCAAACGGGTCCCACGGGAACCCATGAACAACCCAAGCTGGTGCAAGGGCCTATTGTTGAAGACAATACCTATGTCCCTCAGTAAACACAGAGCTGAGTTGGTGCCTATATAAAGTCTTCAATAACAATATCAATAACAGCTAATGTTATTGATACCAGAAGGTATTATGCCAAAGGAGAAACATAAACACCAACACAGACACAAACCCTTGGATCTATAATATGGATATGGATGTGCAATGGAGACACAGAGATCTCGGGGGTGATTAATCAATAGCTGACTTGATTTAAGGCCCATTCCACAAGATGGAACCCATACCTGACACTTTTTGGGTCACCAAGACCTTGAGACTAGATAGCTTAATGGCCAAGGCTAAAATTAAAGAGTACTGTTCTACTAAAGGAACATAGCTATAAAATGATATCTAATGACCTGTTGCTATACTCATAGCAAGGAACAAATGCACAGTCCCAAAGCCAGGCAAGATGCAGAAAGCCAAAGGCCTTGGAATGCTTAGCCATAACTGGGGTATCTCCATCAATTCATCCACAGAGCTCAGGGAAGCCCATGAAAAAGCAGGCAGAATGAGTGTAAAGAGCCAGAGGGGATGGAGGGCACCAAGCAAACAAGGCCTTCTAAACATAACAGCACTGAACTCACAGAGACTGAGGCAGCACACGCTGGGTCTGTGCATCTGTATCATGGTCTGTGTGTCTGTCTCCGGGTCTGTGTGTCTGTATCCGGGTCTGTGTGTCTGTCTCCGGGTCTGTGTGTCTGTATCCAGGTCTGTGTGTCTGTATCCGGGTCTGTGT